>LR749823.1:1102854-1124101 GCA_902729485.2 Mus minutoides | reverse complement strand
GGGAAAAGGGGAGTTCAGAAGTTGTTTTTTGACAGGTTAAATCCGAGATCCACTTCGAGTTCACACGAGGGGGCAGGAGGGTACTCAGAAGTGTGGGCCTGGGTTGTAGGGAAAGGCTGCTGGTACAACCTGCCAGTCCTCCACTTAGAGAAGGGATTGAAGAGCTGTGGATGTAACTCACAGTCAGAACACTTACCTCAAGTATAAATTGCCTAGAGTCAGTTCCCAGCTTTGTAGGTGAGAGAAGCAGATTAAAGCAAGTTTTAAAAGGGAAAATGACCATTGAGAAGACATTAAATTATGTATTACATGAGATCCCAGAGGCCAGTGGATATGGTTGAGGGAAAAGACCTTATGTGCCTTAGGCAGTTTAATGTTGAGAGATTGGGAGCCCAGTAAGAGAAAGTATCTTTATGACCACTGCCTTTGGATGTCTTCTTTGGCTCTTCCCTTCTGTGCCAGTGGCCTTGTGAAAGCCACCTACAATGTCTGTTCAAAGTCCACTGAACTCCATTGCCGAGCTCAGGACATTAATGCTTTTACAGATCTCCAAGGAAGTCTGGCTGAGCTGAGAGGACTGTATCTGGCTTACTCTCTCCATTCACCCTGTTCTCCCTAGTGTGGGGTTACAGATGTGAGCTACCACATCTGGCTAGGTTGAGGGGGTTAACTGGTAATAAACACTCAGCTCATCTTGCTACCATTGGTACAGTGCTGCAAGTGTGGGAGAAGTCCTGGGGTGGAGTGGGGGTGGGGGGGTGTCTTTTCTTTATCCCATTAGGAAACACCTTCCTGGGCCTGTTCACTCTAGATTAAGTTCCTCTGCACATAAATAAGGGTGTTACTGGCCTTCTCAGATTCTTTCTTGAGGAAATGAGTAATTCTTAACTAAATTTGCTTTTCAAATTCTGTTGAATATGACTGATATCTAAACCTCTGCTTCAGTGGCTGGTTAATCTTAGCTCCGTCCTCCTTGAGGCAAAAGCAGGTTTACATAGTTCTAGGGCGTGTTTTAATAAAAACAAAGAATTTTAGAACATCAGCGGGAGCATACGATTTAAGCAAGGAAGACAGGCGGGCCCCCTGGTCTGGACCAGGGTTGTTAGCTGGAGAGTTCCAATGATTTGAAACAAAGCAACTGCTTTCTCCTTAGCCAAATATGCTTCTCTCGCTTTTACTAAAAATAGTTGTCATCTACAGAAGGCTCTCTGTCTACATGTGAGTTTCAGAGGCTGATAATGACACAAACCTGATCTAAGTGACTACCCGCTGTGTTGTAGATCCCTGTCACTTGCTCTGGTCCCATCCCCCTCTGTGCACACATACACCCTTTTCTAACACTGCACACATCCATTGGGTTGCCTGTGTTTCGTGGTTTTCGTTGCTGTGTTATAGTGACTATATGTATTCTCCTGTGAATGTGGTATTGCAATGTCTTTCGGATCAGAAGCAAGCACTCAGCAGGCTGAGTGGTGCACACAGTGAGGTCGCTTGTAGATCAGCTAAGACTCGAGACCAGCATGTGCATGGGTAGCGAGGCAAGCTCCTGCCACTGTCTGTTGGGTCATACTTATAATCTCCCCAAGCATCAGGGGTCCTCTCAATGGGTTTCCCTTCAGCAAAACATCATGTGTCTGCGTCACGTGACAACCACTACACACACACACACACACACACACACACACACACACACACACACACACACACACAAATATATAAATACAACCTTCCCAGCCCTTATAGTGTTACTGGTATGGGAATATTTTCAGGGCTGACCATTTGGCATTGGATAACCAATTGGGGGCTCTTCCCTGGGGAGGACATCCTCCCCCTCCACCCTTAGTTGTTTGTGGTTCTGTGTCTGGGGTGAAGCTCGTGAATGCTCCATTTCCATGTCATCCATCCCTCTCCATGCAGGCATGGCTGCCGTGTGGTTCAGGTCATGGTCAGGCAGCTGTGTTGATGAAGGCTCAGGGGTGCAGCTTCCCTGATGTTTCTAGGAGAAACCATCTCACAGCAGACTTCCTATTCCTCTGGCTCTAACATCTTTCTGCCCCCTCCTTTGCTGCAATGACCCCTGAGCTGTTGAGACCTCCTGCCAGCTGTCTTAGAACATAGGTTTTTTTCTGAGTGTTTCTTTTCCTGTGATCCTCTGATTCTCTGAGTGTTGTCTGTATGAAGGGTTAGATGGAAAGGTATGATGCGACTTAGGTTGGACGGTTTTGGCCAGGGCACTTCCTGTGAGGGGGCGCCATGTATTGGATGCACCGTCACATGACAAACTAGCCACCGGCCTGCCGATGATGTCGTCCAGTTTGCTTAGTTAATAGGAGGCCTCCCACATCCCTCCTTTGCCAAGTTATTCACAAGTTTTGAATAACCTCACATTTAATTTTCAGTTAATTTTCATAAATATTTGGCCAATATTTATGTCCAGTCACATCTCCTAGGACCCAGCTGAGCATGCTCAGTCTAGTGTTCCTCCTGGGTGGCCAGTTTACACGTTAATTGTTCTAAGAATTAGAATTAGAATTGTTCTCAGTCCTAAGACTGTGGGTTTTTTTGTTTTTTTGTTTTATTTAATAATAATAATAATAATAATAATAATAATAATAATAATAATAATAATAAAAAAAGCCAAGAGCTGTGGTGGCTTACACCTTTAATCCCAGCACTTGGGAGGCAAAGGCAGGCGAATTTCTGAATTCAAAACCAGCCTGGTCTACAGAGTGAGTTCCAGGAAAGCCAGGGCTATACAGAGAAACCCTGTCTTGAGCCAACCCCCGCCCCCCAAAAAGATTGATTTTTTCTTATGGAACAAAAGGGTATTTCTAAAGGAATGGTAATACATATTTTTAATATACAGATTATGGCTATTGTTCAGTGGTATTTATGTATGATTCTTATTAATACATTCATGAACATTCATCATATATATTTTATGCATACACTGATGAAAATTCATGATGGTTACAATCAGCAGGTGCTTCTTGCACTACAATTGGTTTGACTACAAAGCATAGTTTTTAATGAGCAAAGCTCGTTACCTCAGTACAATGGAGAAGGAAAATATCTCCTTAGAAACAGTAGTGGCATTGCCTGAAGAGAATTCCCCGCTCTCCTAAGGCTCTGTGTATGAGTTTCAGACCCCCGAGAGCACCTGCATATGTGAATGTCTGTCCCAGTCACTCAGAAGGCCCCTAGCGCTGGCTCATGGAGGGAGGCCTCTCAGGACACACACAGCCTTGCAAGTTCACCAGTTAGTACATTCTGCTCCTAGCAGAGTCTCTCACTTTCTGCAGATGCTGTGAGACTGACTGACCCACATGCTTCAAGGAGAGTGACCCTTTAGTATCAGATGGAATATCCCTTACAGATCAGCCCAGAGGAGGAAAGCCCTCAAGAGAAGGCTACTTTGAAAACATCATTTTGAGTCTAGGGAGATGGCTCAGCAGTTAAGAGCACAGGTTGCTCTTCTAGATGACCTGGGCCCAATTCCCAGCACCCAAATAGCAACTCACAATTGTCTGTAACTCCAGTTCCAGGGGATCTGGTATTCTAAGACAGACAGATATGCAGGCAAAACACCACTGTACAGAAAAACAGATAAGCCCATGTGTAGCATGCCTGCAGAGCAGCTTTGGGCTCCAGGAATATTTGTGTCATCCTGACTGTCATGGTTTAGATACAGGAAGTTAGTGTGAACCCCAGCTTGCTGCCTTCTGTCTTAGGTACTGCAGGCTGTTTAAAAGACAGGCTTCTTTCCCCTTGGTTAACTTGTTCTAAAGTGTAACATTTGCACTGAAAAGGTCACTCAAAAAAATCTTGATTACCTAAATAGAACATCCCAGCATGGTCCTCCAGGCCTCCTGGCTCCTCTGTGGCTCCCCTTCCCCAATCTCCCCTCTCCCTGTGTGGCTGTGATCTTGCCTTAGGACACTGTTAATTGGCTTTGGTCTCCACTTATGGGCCGTGGGGCCTCCTAGTTTTTTGTATACCTATTGACTGATCTTTAGTCGGAACTAGGTGGCAAATCTCTGGGTAATTAGTCTACAAAAGGTAAAGGTCCAAGGGCATCTTTAACGCGAACTTTCACTAAAAATGGGCGTTCAAGCCAGACGTGGTGGTGCAGGCCTTTAATCCCAGCACTTGGGAGACAGAGGCAGGCGGATTTCTGAGTTCGAGGCCAGCCTGGTCTACAGAGTGAGTCCCAGGACAGCCAGGACTACACAGAGAAACCCTGTCTCAGGAAAAAAAAAAAGGGTGTTCAGCCAGAATCAGAAACAGAAGAAAAGCACCCCTATCCTCAGACCCTGTTTTGCTACTAAGGGTTTTATTTAGAGCTCTCCCTTTTGGTCCAACATCTGGGAACATAGTGTGGTTGGTAGAGTACCCCAGGCGGGTGGTTCAGCCAGACTAACAGTTACCACTTTATGGGGTTGCCATCAGAAAGGAGAGTCANGGTGTTCAGCCAGAATCAGAAACAGAAGAAAAGCACCCCTATCCTCAGACCCTGTTTTGCTACTAAGGGTTTTATTTAGAGCTCTCCCTTTTGGTCCAACATCTGGGAACATAGTGTGGTTGGTAGAGTACCCCAGGCGGGTGGTTCAGCCAGACTAACAGTTACCACTTTATGGGGTTGCCATCAGAAAGGAGAGTCAGGGTAGAGCTAGCCTGTGTTTCTGAGGGAAGGCAACATCTGAATTATACAGATCACTTCTCCAGTAGCTGCACCCTCCCTCAGACGTGCACTTAGCTCCAGTGGGCATGATTTTATGGCTCCCTAGCCTTTGCTCAGGAGTAGGTGGGGCTGCCATTTCCTGACCAAAGCAGAAGTGACAGCTGACAAGCCCGGTACAAGGATGTGGTATTTCATGTCTTTAGGATCAGAACCAAGCACTCAGACGGTGCTGCCACCTGGGAATAGGTAGCCCTTGGACCTGCAGGCCTCTGACGACAGCAATGTGTGCTGAGTGGTGCACACAGCGAGGATGCTGGGGACAATGACAGGGGCAGATGGTGTTTGGCACACTCCCTGCAGTGGGGAAGAAACGTGCTATGAAAGATTGACAGAGTGGGGATCAGGGATCAATCAGTTCACAGCGGCCCTGCCTTGGGGCAAGTGGCTTAACCTCGCCTGTAAAACAGAGACAGCAGTGTTGAGGCCTGGCTGAAATTCTAGGTGAGATTCCTTCTAGGCTTCTGGAAGGGATACGTTGCTACACATTTTGACACTGTGTGACATAATTAAGTAGAATGCAGGGAGTCTTTATTTATATTAAATATATTATATTAATAAATAAATTATAAATATAATAAATAAATTATATTAGTCTTTATCTACATTAACTTGGAGCAGGGCTTGAGATGGCATAACTTGGGGGTCTCTAACTAAGTGTAACTAAGTGACAGAGACATTTACATGTTAAAGCAGTTATAACATGGCTTAAAGTAAGTGGCCAAGCCAGCCAAGAGGAACTCATAGGCCAGGCTCCTCGGAAGCCCAGGCATAGCCATTGCTGGGAGAGTGTCTTGCCTTCCTGTCAGTGGGCTCCTGTGTGCCAGGAAGGAGGGAACAGAAATTAACCACGAGTTCTGCTTCTTTGCTTCTGTGGTGGTTATTCAGATGGCTGATCTATGAAGAGCCTGGATTCCAAGGTGTCCCCTTCATCCTGGAGCCCGGAGAATACCCTGACCTATCTTTCTGGGATACTGAGGAAGCATACATCGGATCCATGAGGCCTCTGAAAATGGTAACATGACATTGAATCTGGTTTTCTGAAGGCAGCAAGTCTCTTAGCTTGACATCCATAATCTACCAGATGTGACTTTGAACAATAAAAGTAGCTTTTATTGCTTTACATGCATCTGTGACAAACAGGTAGATGAGTCCTATTGCTGGATAGAAAGAGTAGAAGCAATAACTTACTCAACTTCCCGGTTAAGAAAGGTAGACAAGACTATGCCCTTTGCATGGAGGGCATCTTCTGCCTCAGAGAGTATATGTCTGCACCGAGCTTCAGCCCAGGGAGGCCTAGTGAGTGAAGAACTGTTTGTGGAAAGTGGAAACAACCCCATTCGGTGGGACAAGAGGCAGGGCAGGGGCACAGTTAGGAAAACCATCTGAACACACAGCCAAATCTTAAAAGGAAGCAGAATTGCCCCCACTGGAGATGGCAGAGGATGCTTATGAGGCCAGGGCAGGCACAGAGCTGGGCAGGGCATGCTGAGGACCAGCACAGAGGTAGTGCCAGGAGACAGGGCTGAGTGGTGAAGGGGAGCTGGGGTGAGGGGTCAATGCCCATTGTCTTAGTTAGGGTTTTACTGCTGTGAACAGACACCATGACCAAGGCAACTCTCATAAAGACAACATTTCATTGGGGCTGGCTTATAGGATCAGAGATTCAGTCCAGTATCATCAAGGCAGGAGCATGGCAGCATCCAGGCAGGCATGGTGCAGGCAGAGCTGAGAATTCTACATCTTCATCTGAAGGCTGCTAGCAGAATACTGGCTTCCAGGCAGCTAGGGTGAAGGTCTTAAAGGCTACTTCCACAGTGACACACCTACTCCAACAGGGCCACACCTTCCGATAGTGCCACTCTCTGGGCCAAGCGCATACAAACCACCACACTCATCCTCCTTACCTGGAGCCTGTGCTTCCACTTCCACCCCCACCCCCGTCCCTGGTCCCTGGCTGCTCTGCTGGGATGGGTGGGATGAGGTTACCACACTAGGCTCTGATGTGGGCCACTTGAGGCTAGGTGCTCACTGAACACCAGGGTGAAGCTTCTGCTATGAACTTGCTCGTGAAAAGTCCTCACTGCAGGTATCTTCAGAGCCAGCCTGAGACAGATTAGAAAGTTAGATAGATATTTCTGATTTGATTATCTGCAGACCAATGCGGATGACTTGAGGCCTTTTTTTAAAAATTAAATCCACTTTCAAAGTTCCCAGTTTTATTAGTTTTAGTAATGTATGACAGTTATTTCAAGCTTAAAAATCGATGTGATGGTTTTAAAACTGAGGCTTATCGAGCACCTCCCCCGAAAGATTATTTTTTCTTAAAGATTTTTTATGTATTTTATGTATGTGAGTGCTCTGTTTTCATGCACACCAAAAGAGGGCATTGGATCCCGTTACAGATAGTTATGAGCCACCAATGTAGTTAATAGAATTGAACTCAGGACCTCCGGAAGAGCAACCAGTGCTCTTAACCACTGAGCCATCTCCCCAGCCCTCAAAGACTATATTTTAAGCAGTCACCTTCTTGGTTGCGCAAGGGCTACCTTGCTGGTTGAGCTAGCCTATTTATGGTTTCAGTTTATTTGGGCCATTTGAAGATTTTGACTGCAGCTTTGGAGCTCACAAAAACACATGGAGGGAAATCTCCCAGCTTGTCAACCACTGACTTCTGCCTGTTCAGTATTTTAAGGCAATACTCTCCTCTCTGATTCTAGTTTTTTACAAAAGTGTAACGATTCCACCCTTTGAGAGGCTTTAGCTGTTATCTAATAGTTCTTATTATTTCCTGCTGTGTGAACTTTAACACTTTTGTAGGCTATGGGTTGCAAAGTCAGATGCCTCCCAGGGTCAGGCAGGAAATACAAAGGGCGAGGCTGCTGGGAGTGGAACCGGAGGGAGCAGTGGAATGCTGGCCAAGACTGTGGCCTGGGAAGGCCCCTCCCATGCAGGATTGCCTGTGCAGAAGGTAGAACTCACTTCCTGTGAGATGTTATCAAATCTAAGGGATATTTAGCAAGAGAAATAAAAGGTAGAAGTTTTAGTAGGTTGGGGCAGGGTAATTCCAAGTTTGAGACTAGCCTGGTCTTCCTGGTGTCTGAGACCCTGTCTCAAAAAAACAAGAAAAAACATAGCACTGACTCTTGGGATACAAATTAAAATTGTATAAGAAATTTTCCTAGTTAAAAAAACAATACAGAGCAAAATGAACCAAGGGGCCTGGTTGTAGCTCAGGGGTTGAGTGCTTGGCCAGCATTGCAAGGTCCTGGGTCTGACTTCTCTGTACACAAACAAACAAACAAACAAACAAACAAACAAACCAAAAACAGAACACAAGCACACACTAGCTGTGCATGTACAGTACGTCTCTGCTGTAGATGGTCTTGTGTCCTCATTTCCATTTGATAATTTTGGCATCATCTTATATAAATTAAAACAAACCATAAAGTAGTCACACTGTGTGCTTCAACTACTGTGATAGTACTGAACACTCTCAGTGGAAACTGGGTTTTTTTTACTATGCTGTGTTGTTTTGTTTTGTTTTGTTTTAGGGTGGCCGTAAAGTTGAATTCCCTACAGATCCCAAGGTAAGAAGGAGAGAGAGAGAGAGAGAGAGAGAGAGAGAAAGAGAGAGAGAGAGAGAGAGAGAGAGAATATGAGTGAGTATGCATCCAGAAGTGAGGGGATAGAGAAGAAAGAAATTATTCTATGATCTTTAAGTATATGATGTTAATGTGACTTCTCCACTAAGTCTCCCTCCCACTAAACATCAGGAAGAGGCTAATGGCACCTGTTATCTTAGCATGGCCTCCAAGGTTCACTGTTGTATTAACTTTACCATTGCTGGTTGGATTTGCTAATTGATGAGCCCATTGCTGGCAACATAAGAGAACTTTTAAGCTTTCCAGCTGGTTTGGGGGGGATTGAGCCTTTGCCTGCTGAGCCATAAGTCCAGCTCCATCCCCCAGCTCTCCCTACTGAGCTATGAGTCCAGCTCCATTCCCCAGCTCTCCCTACTGAGCCATGAGTCCAGCTCCATCCCCTAGCTCTCCCTGCTGACCTATGAGTCCAGTTCCATCCCCCAGCTCTCCCTGCTGACCCATGAGTCCAGCTCCATTCTGCAGCTCTCCCTGCTGACCCATGAGTCCAGCTCCATTCTTCAGCTCTCCATGCTGGGCCATGAGTCCAGCTCCATCTTGCAGCTAGCCCTCCCTGTTCCAGATGCACTTGCTGCCACTGTTTCATACATCTGTCCTATGCACCATGGTTGTTTATCATTTTCAAATCAACTTTAGAATCCTCTGGCTCTTTAATATCTTTTTTTTTTTTTTTTTTTGGTTTTTCGAGACAGGATTTCTCTGTATAGCCCTGGCTGTCCTGGAACTCACTTTGTAGACCAGGCTGGCCTCGAACTCAGAAATTCGCCTGCCTCTGCCTCCCGAGTGCTGGGATTAAAGGCGTGCACCACCACTCCCGGCCCTCTTTAATATCTTTTAAACGTTGCCTTTGGAGTGTTCCACACTATCAGTGGGAACCTAATGGTTTTTAACTTTATTAGTAGGTGCTATTATATAGTTGATTTTTATATGTGATTAGAAAATTTTAATATGTATTCCAGGATTTAGTGCTATTTATTATTGTTGTTGTTTTCATTTGTTTGGTGTGTGTGTGTGTGTGTGTGTGTGTGTGTGTGTGTGTTGGAATGTAGGCACATGTGAGTCTGGAGAATTGTACTCAGCCTTTACCCGCTGAGCCATCTTGCTGGTCCTGTTTTTTGCTGAGCCAAAGTGGCCTTTATTGTGTAGCCCATGGCTGCTGTGGACTTGGGATCTTCCTTCCTCATCCTCTTGAGTCCTGGAATTGTAGGCTATACCACTATGTCCAGCTTGGGTTGGGTTGGGTTGGTTTGGTTTGGTTTGGTTTTTCTGGCTATGACTTGTGGGAGATGGAAGCCAGGGTCTCACACATGCTGGGCAAGAGCCACACCCCTAGCCCAAGTAAGTGCTATTGAATGACAGGGTCAATGCTTAGCTTTTTTTTTTTTTTTTTTTTTTTTAGCTATTTCACTTCTCCAAATTATTGGCATATCTCCCTTCTTTTGCAGGTAGTTATTTATGAAAAGCCTTCCTTTGAAGGAAGGTGTATGGAACTAGAAACAGAAATGAGTAGTTTTAACATGGAAGGAGGTGAGACTGAAGAAACAACTGAAAAAGACCACTTGCCCTTTACATCAGTGGGGTCTATGAAAGTCCTAAGAGGCATGTAAGTAGAAGGGTAATGTTAAGGATTTCTCTTGATCCATGATGAAATAATAAATGTGCTCTCTTTTCCCCAAAGACACATTTCTGCTTATAGTCTGGTGATGTTTTGTGGAGAGTAGGGAGTCATAGAGATTGTACCCCAGGGTGTCACATGCTGGGAGGTATCCAGCCACATCCCCAGCAGGGTCTGCTGAGCTGGACTTGAGGCAGTTGCTGGAGGGACACTATGTGTGTGGGGGGGTCTGGTGTGGAGCTCATACAGAGCTGTACAGATTGATTTTTAAAGTATCATGTTCCAATCTAATGAACCCTTTATTAATTTTCTTTCTAATTTTCATGATCTTCTTGAACTTTATAGATCTTTCACATTTCTAGTAGGAGCATATACTGAAATAGTCTTGTAAGTAGGCAAAAGTGTAGATGTTTAATTGTTTATCTTTATTTTATGCGTATGAGTGTCTCATCTGCATGTATGTCTGTGCACCACATCCGTGCAGTGTCTGAAGAGTATAAAAGATGGCATCAGAGCCTCTGGAGCTGGAGTTACAGTTTTAGCTGTTATGTGGGTTGCTGGGATCCTCTGTGAGAGAAGCAAGTGCTCTTATCTGCTGAGCCATCTCCCCAGCCCCTCACTTTAATCACATACAAAACCACACATCCAAATGCACACACATACATATACACCACACCCAAAAGCTTGCACACAAACACACACATACACACACATGCATGCTCACAGATACACACAACAACACTCCTTTATGGAACTCTAACATGTTTCTTAGTTTTTTGTTTGTTTTGTTTTTTGTTTTTTTCTAAATTCTCTTAAACGTTAAAGAATTCTAACAAAACACATAAATTTGGATGCTGTCCTTTCTAATTGTAGAGAATTTCACAAATTCACATCAAATATTGTACTTGTGTTTGTTTGGGATGGGGCA
Organism: Mus minutoides; assembly: GCA_902729485.2. Taxonomy (NCBI): domain Eukaryota; kingdom Metazoa; phylum Chordata; class Mammalia; order Rodentia; family Muridae; genus Mus; species Mus minutoides. The sequence goes on along the minus strand of LR749823.1, from coordinate 1,113,158 downwards.
TGTTGGGAAGCATTGAGAATGTCTGACCGGCCGCTTGCTCTTTCTCTCGTAGCTGGGTCGCTTATGAGAAGTGCGGCTTCACTGGCCACCAGTATTTGCTGGAGGAGGGAGAATACAGGGACTGGAATGCCTGGGGAGGCTACAGTGGAGAGCTCCAGTCTCTACGGCCTATACTAAGTGTAAGTTAAGGAGAAGCTAACAGCTAACGGGAGGTCCTTCCGGGATAATGAGCAGCTCCCCTTTAAATTTGAATCTCTCTTTCTTAATAGGATTTTTCAAATGCGCACATGATAATGTACAGTGAGAAGAACTTTGGCTCCAAAGGCTCCAGTATTGATGTCTTGGGAATTGTTGCCAATTTAAAGGAGACCGGCTATGGAGTGAAAACACAGTCAATCAATGTACTGAGTGGCGTGTAAGTGAGACAATCCCACCAGCATGCTAAGCTTGGGCTTCGCTCAGGTTTCTGTTAAAATAGTAGTCTGTGACACAGAGTCAGCCCTCAGTAAATATCTCACAGTTAAACATTAATTCAGTCCCTCGGTATTTACAGCTGTGACACTTTCATGGCTGGCCTAAAAAATATTCTGATGTAACCTCCCCCCCCACCCACCCATTGGAGCAGGCTCTTGGTGTCATGGTAGAAATATGCGGATCTTTTTCTAAATGGGTGGATTGTTAGTAAGCTGGCATTGACCTTGAGGTTGGGATAAAGTCCTAGTAGGCTCTCCTGTGGTGCCATGGCTGCCAGTGCTTCCTCGCTGGCATGTTGACATAAAAACCACTGTTTAGACTACCTGGAGTGGTCAGCTGACCTTCCCTTGGCATCTGCCTACCCCAGCCTTCCGTGCTGGGAGTATGGCGCTCCGTGCTTTCACCAACGCCAAATCTTTACCGAGACAAGACTCCGAGGAGGAAGTGACTGATCAGGCACACCAGCCTCAGAGAGAGAAACAGAGCTTACTGGCTGTACAAACAAAAAGGCCTAGAGAAGATTTTGTCTCTGGCCGGGCACAGTAGCATAGACCTGTGCTCTCAGCACTCAAGAGGTGGGAACAGAAAAAATGAGTTCAAGGCCAGCCTGGGTTATATCGTCGGATCCTGTCTGAAAGTAGTTACAATGACAAGACCAATCGAGCAAAAACAGTTTGCTGGGCTTGTTTCTGGGGCTCTCCCAGAGGTGGTCTCTTCCCCTGTGGCCCTCAGCCGTGGCTGACTCTCGCTCTCCCGACTCACTGCTTGCTCGGGTTCCAGGTCTGACTTTGCTTCCGTGGCGTGGGTCGTTAGTACATGCCTTAAGTAGAGAGGTGACTGTGCTGCTGTGGTGTGGCCATCCTAGGGTCAGTTCCACAGAGGGTATGATTGGAGCAGGAATCAGGACAGACTCCAGATCTCTGCCGTAGGGAACTGTTCTCATGATCCAGCAGGTGACCCTGCTGATTTCTTCTAAGTGGTAATGTTATTAAAAGGACAGGAAGAAAGGGGACTTTGGTTCTATTGAAAGCAGTTGGTGTTAGCCTACTGAATCTGGCTGGCCTCAGCCCTAATGCATTTCTCGAGGCCTCCCCCAAGAGCTTGGCGAGTCTGATGTGTCTACAGTGAACACACTTGTGTTGTTAGTCACTGCATCGTTGCATAGGTTGTCACTTGTCACTAGGCAGTGTCACATCAGTAGCCCTAACATGGTATGATCACAGCTGGCTGTCTACCAGAGCCAGGAGTCGTCTGAACACAGGGCAGAGGCCACCGGAAACGATGTGCTGGCTCTGCAGGAATGTCAGATTATGCTTACTATTGTCTGAGAAGGTTGTAGTGAGCCGTTCGGTCTTGGAGAAACAGTCACCAGGTGTCCTTGCTCATCAGTCACAATCCAGTCAGTCATCTACCTAGCGGAGGAAGCTGGAGGATGCTGGGTAGATGTTGACGTAGGCTAAGTTAGCACAGCACACAGTGCTCAGAGCCTGTTTTCCTCCCTCCTCACCCACACTGCTTGCTTCATATCAGTTTTCTTCAATAGGAGGTTGGGCTTTTTTATCTTTCTATTTTTTTGTCATTTTTAGTTGTATTTCCTGGCAGAGTCTTTTTTTCTTGTAGCAATTGAGGTTTGGTATTAGGAGAGGTAGAGGGGAGGCACAGTTGTACACACACACACACATACACACACCACATATACACACACATAACACACACACCACATAATACACCACACACATATACACACAACACACATACATACCACATACACATGCATATACCACATATACCACACACAAACACACATATACACACACAACACACACATACAACACACACACACACATGTACATGCCCATACACCACACACACACACACCATACATATATATATATACACATGCATAACACACACACACACACACACACACACACACACACAGACACCACAAATGTACCACATATACACAGCACATGAACCACACACACATACCCCACACATACACAGCACAAGTACCATACACACACACACACACACACACACACACACACACACACATTCTTCCTGAATGTGCTGGCTATAGAACAGTTCCACTGAGGTCTGTTACATCTTCAGCAGATATAGCACTTATGCTGAGCAGGATGGAGGCTGTGAGGTGGAGAATGCCCTCGGATGCACAGCAGGGGCGGAGCGGGCGGTGTTTCTAGTCTGTGTGTAGACAAGACTGGGCTGGACAGTACTGAGCTAGGCCTTGTGAAACTTAAGGGAGGATGACTAACCCAGCCATTTTTTAATAGTATCAAAGAAAAATGGCCTTATTTTAATGGCTTTAATTTTTACTGGTAAATAAGCAACCTCATTTTTGTTTTGTTTGGTGACATCTGTCTGTCTGTCTGTCTGTCTATTTTGAGGTAGGGTCTCACTATGCGGCCCTGGCTGGCCTGAAACTCACAGAGATCAGCCCACCTCTGCCTCCAGAGTGCTGGGATTCGAGATGTGCACCGCCACTGCCCTGCCCAGCTCGATTTTGACCCTTTATTTCTTATCACAAAATTCAAAGTTGGAAGAAACTTTTTGTTTTGCTTTTATTATTTGAGATGTAGTCTTGTTATACAGCCCATGTTGGCCTTGAACTCAGTCCTTTTGCTTCAAAGCCCTCTCAAATGCAGTGGTAGGGTGAGTGTGGAAATTGGGGGTGGGATATTTATGGGGTGTTACCAATGTATGCCTCCATGTGCAGACAGAACAAAGTTTTTGGAACTCCCGTCCCGTGTCTCCGTGGAAGCACACTGTCACATGGTGTTAAATCCCTGGGATCACTAGCTGTGAAATGGTAGGAAGGATGCTCATGAGACCAGCTAAGCCTTGGAGGGACCACATTCCAGGTCTTAGGGAAGCCCAGAGGAATTCCTGCTCACAGCTGCTGACAGCTCCCAGTCTGCACTGCACCAACCCAAGCAGTGGAACCTGGGCTGACGTCTTAACATCCAATAGTAAAGCAAAACGCTTCCAGAGTTCAGATAAAAATAAGCCCAGTGCTGCCGCCCAGACCTTTAATCTCAGCACTCCGGAAGGCAGAGGCATCTCCGTGAGTTCAAAGTTAGCCTGGTCTACATAGCAAGTTCACAACCCAAAATCCCTCATTGGAGCTTCTAGAGGCATGGAATTTAGTATTTAGAAACACTAAGAAGTCTGCATAGAGACATTCTTTTGAACACTATTTGGATTTGACAGATAGACAAAGTCAATCTGCTCCTAAAAATTAACAGAAAAAAAATGAGGTCTGATCAGCAAACACTTTTTCAGATAGGTGAGATAGCTTTACATGTAAAATGTAAAATAAGACCAACGTTAACCAGGGTTGTGTTTCTGTAGGTGGGTAGCCTATGAAAACCCGGACTTCACGGGGGAGCAGTATGTCCTGGATAAAGGCTTCTACACCAGTTTTGAGGATTGGGGAGGCAAAAATTGTAAGATCTCTTCCGTCCAACCCATATGCCTGGTAAGAGTTCCTTCTTATGTGAACAATAACTCAGCCCCAGCTTCCTTTCACAGCTTATGGTTTGTGTAATGATTGATACAGAAAATATTCTGGTGTAATTTTAACAGTAATTGTTAATGTAGAAGAAAAGAAAGTTTAACATAACTTCTTTAGTAATCCTTTTTTTTTCTCTTCTTTTAAAAAATGCTTAGGATTCTTTCACTGGCCCCAAGAGACGAAATCAGGTAACTTAAAAACAATGTTCTATATTAGAGGCTATTAATTTCCATTGAAAAAGTGAGTGTAAGTGTCGGATGTGTGAGACGTTTTGTGAATTTTACTCATTCTTAGTTCTGAAAACGTTAACAGTGGCGCTTAGTCAATGACACTGACCCACGTCTAAATAGTTATACAGTACTGTTGTAATAAAATGCCAGATTGGCCATACATAAGTCCATGTTCAAGGTACTCGTGCACAGATCTCAGCACACTATAAATGCACTCGCATTTGCTGGGTGTGCACTGTGTGGTGTCGCCGAAGCCTTTGCACTGCCACTCTTGCTATTTAGGCTTTTTAAAGCAGAGGTTCTGACAGCTATAATTATACACGGAAGCACAAACACCACGGTAGCCTCTTTTATTAGCATATAGAGATTCTAAAAAGTCAGCAAGTATCACCCTTAGAGGGGGAGACGAGACTACATGCTCCCAAATCTAGTCTGTTGTTAACCTTAGAGCCTATGCACAATTACTTTTGGCCACAATAAAGCTTTAGCATGCCCCACAGCTTGTAACAGCAGTGTGTTCTTTAGAAAGTTGTCTCTGTTGTTTCACTGGCCTTTGATGCCTCTAAATTAAATACTCATGGATGGTATAGCCAACCTGTTGATCATTAGTTATCTAGTAGAAGATTAAAGGATTTATAAAATTCATACTGTACTATGAATAACAAGAGTTAGCAGGTCAGGTCTGGGTCAGCATTTAAAGAACTGAGCAAAGTGGTCCAGAGGTTAAAGCAATGGTTATTCAGCCAGGGACTCAATTCCCAGAATGCATATGGTAGCTCGAAACTGTCTAACTACAGGCACAGAGAACGTGACACCCTCTCCTCACCTATATAGTCACCAGACACACATGTAGTGCACAGACACAAATATGCCGGCAAAATACCCATATGCACAAAAACAGTAACCTGAAAGTCTTCAGGCAGTTAATTTTGTGTTTCTTTTTCCTTTTTTTGTTTTTAAAGATTCACTTGTTTTCAGAACCACAGTTCCAAGGTCAAAGTCAAAGTTTTGAAGAAACAATAGATCAGATTGATGACTCCTTTCAGACCAAGTCTTGCAGAGTTTTGGGAGGCAGGTAAGCTGACAGCGACGGGAGAGGGAGATGGCTGGGGTAGAGAACTCATACTTTGCAAGTCTACCCTGACTCCTGTGGGTGGCTGGCACTGTAAAACCACCACATCAGTCGGGAAGCTTGCCTGTAGCATCTGGGCTCAGAGGGCAGAGGATGTGCATGCCAACGCGGGCTGCAGAAGCTGGCGCTGACCTTGGTGTGCAGGGGATTCACACCAGTTCTATACACTGTACCTGCTCCAGCATCTGTAATGAGGGCTGGATCTGGGGAACCTCTTAGCTACCTCCCAAGGCAGATTTTTTTTCTTAGAGGCAGACAAGGAGTAGGGCCGGCACTCTGGATGGCAGGCAGGTGAGGGCAACACCCTGGCTGAGGAGCTTGTGGGAGCAGAAGTGAGATCAGCGTGGATTAGGGAGGGGAGGATCTGACTCCCCATGGGCAAATACAGAGTGGATGGATTCCTAAGGAACGGAGATGGGGCTGGGGTGGGGGCAGTGATCCAAAGTGCTGTGCAGAAAGCAGTCATTTTGTGAGAGCTTTATAAGAATGGGAGAAACCACGGAGGCCCATAAAGCGGCCAGAGAAACTCATCCTAATAGCAGTAGCCACGTCGCCTTTAATATTACAGTCCGTGTAATCAGTGTCAAATACAGACCAAGTGAGGGGAAGTGGCTCGCCCACCTACCCCACCCAATCCTCTCCTGACCTGCTTCATTTCCTACTGCCGGACATACATGTTTTTAATTACTTATCTGTCTCAGCTTGTCAGAGTAACTTCAAGAGAGCAGGGACAGTGTTGCTTCTGAAATATCTTGAGCAAAAGGGCCATACCTGTCAGTCCTCAGTGAGCGTCTGTCAGGTTAAAGCATCAGCATCTTTGGGGGAGCCCAGGGCCCAGGCATCAGGAACGGGAGGACATTTTCAGTAAACATATGGCTTGTCTTGGTGGCTCAGGCCTTTAATACCAGCTGTTTGGGAGACTGAGGCAGGACGATGACATGTTCAGGGACCTGACTAGGTTACTGAGTGAGTTCAAGGCAGCCAGGAAACTTAAAAAAAAAAGAAAAGCTGGGAGTCCAGCTCAGTGAGAAGCAGAAGTCTGGGTAGCCCTGTGGCTCACAGGATTGTTAGGCAGGGGAGGGACCCTTGTACATGTAGGTACACTGACTGGGAACACAGTAGAAGGTTAGGACATGGAAAAGAAGCCATATTCATTCCCACCCAGTAAATTAACCAGCTGAGGCACACTAAATTGCCATGAGGTGACATTCAGCAAGCATATGCAGGTATTTTTTTTTTAAAGAGAAATCAGTTAGCTAGAAAGTTTATGATTATTTTATAGCAGGTACCTTTAAAAATCAGATTCCTTTTTATTTTTTTTTCAAGACAGGAACTTATTATGTAAGTCTGGCTATCCTGGAACTCACTGTGTAGACCACACTGGCCTTGAATTTACAGAGATCTGTCTGCCTCTGTCTCCCAAGTGCTGGGATTAAACTCATGCACCATCAGGCCTAGCATAAAAACCACGTTTCTTAAATAAGATTGTATATGTTTCATACCATGTGTTTGTTTTTTTTATAGCTGGGTTGCTTATGATGGAGAAAATTTCTCTGGCAATCAGTATGTACTGGAAGAAGGCCACTATCCTTGTCTCTCTGCAATGGGATGCCTGCCTGGATCAACCCTGAAGTCTCTTCGCTTTATAGATTTTGTGAGTGTAAACAGAGATACAGACAGACGTGTGCTATTCATGTCGGTGACAAAACAAGGAAGGCAGCAGCTGGGACTTCCTCGGGTTATAGCTGCGCGCAACCACAGCTGCACTCGACCCTGCACATATAGATTGTTCTTCTTTTTAAACATTTACTTTTATTTATGGTGCATGCATGTGAGTGAGTATGTGTGTGTGCACACGTGTGTGTGCGCATGTGTGCACACATGTGTGCAAGTGTGACATCTGATCCCCTGGACTGGAGTTACAGGTGAAGAGAGCTATCAGAAGTGGGTACTGGGAATTGAACTTGGGTCCTCTGGAAGAGCAGCAAGCAATCTGAACCATCTCTGGACCCCCAGCTTCTGTGCATTTTATGTCTGTTAGACCAGGCCTCTTCCTTGCTCTCTCTTACTTCCTGCTCAGAGGCTCATTTATTCACATGCACAGTTGTCCGCTAGCTTTAGGACCCTCTCCCGCTCTCCCCCATGTCCTCTCCTTTCCTAACTCTCATTGCCATGCCTCTCAGTTCGGAGCCATGCTTTGTGTTGGATGGGCACAGCTTGAATATTCTGTAAAATGTGTGTTTTTAAAAGCATGTAGGTAGAACCTTTCCTTTTATACCATCATTATGCATAGTTCAGATACTAATGTCACCATGTCACTCTTACAGATATAGTTCAGATATTAATGTCAGTGATTTTTGAGGCTCTGTCCATGGCAGACGCAGAGCTCCTCCCTCCCATGCTATCTCACTGCTGCCAGTTTGGTCTTCTACACATGGCATCTGGGGTCGTGTTAGCCATCTTTTTCTCTAGATTCTGATTCTCATTATTAGTCTGCAGAAATCCCTTGTGGTTTAGCCTCTTTTCACTGTTCTAGTTCAACATTTTATGTGGATGGGTGTTTTGCCTGCATGTGTACCTGTGTACTACATACCTGCAAAGGCTAGAAGACATGGATCCTTGGGAACTGGAGTTACAGAGGTTGTGAGCTGCCATGTGGGCACGAGGAACTGGGTCTGGGTCCTCTGCAAGAGCAGCAAATGTTCTTAGTCACTGAGCCCTCTTTCCAGTCCTGCTTAAAATTTTCATCAACCCAGATGATCAGCTATGTTGTAGTCCAGGCCACAGTGCCCCCTTTGAACCGGATCTTTCATCTGAAGTAATCAAACCAATATGTCCAATACAACAAAACCAGAAGATGATTTCCATATATTTACATTTAGGTGTGTCTATAGTTTTGAAAATTATTTGCTTTTGATAGCTAGTGTCATGAAATGCTTTAAACATTCGTATGATTTTAGTCTGAAATGTAGGAAGGATGTGTCTGCTTGCCTATATAAATAATAGAAAGATGCTGTTGAGGCAGGAAAACAGTAGAAATGAAACATGGGATAATACAGACTCATCAGCTTCCAGAGGAGGGCTGGCGTGAGGCTCAGCAGGTGGGTGCTCGCCTGGAAATACACACACACACACACACACACACACACACACACACACTGAGCACAGTGGTGCCCATCTGGATTCTGGCACTTGGGAGGTAGAAGGAGAAGGATCAGAAGTTCAGGGTCACACTTGGCCACATAGTGAATCTGGGCCCAACAGGGGCTCTATTGGACCCTGTTTCAAAATAAAACAATCCAGGTCATGAAATAAGATTTAAAAAAATAATAATAATGTGCCTAGAATTCTAAAAGCTTACAAATATGTATTTACAGTTTCCATTATTTGGTCACTTAAAGAAGATAGCCTTTTAAGTTTCTATTACAGAGATCTACCAGAATGAAATCACACATATTGTGTGTCTGAGTTAGCAGTTTTTGTGGTGCTGGATACCAAACACGGGCCCTCATGCATGCTGGGCAAGCACTGTTATGACTGAGCCATATCCTTTGCCCTGTGTATTTTCAACTGTAAGGAACCCCAGGGGGACCCCTTCCCACACACAATTATTTCTGACAGTGTATTTGAGTGTTTAGGATGTTATCAACATGCCATCTCTATGTTTATAGTAAACATGCAGAGAGTCCTCCCGTGGTTTGCCTGAGTTCCTCCTGTGCTTTATGTATTCTAATTTCCTGGGCCATGGGACCAACCTCCACACACTACCCTGCCATTCACTGATGGCCGGTGGACTCTGCCCTGCACACCAGGGCACACCCACGTTAATGAGCAGTACTGAGTCTCATCCTTGATCACGGCTTGAAGCAGGCTGATCCCTGTGTGTGCCATTTTTCATGTGTGTCATTTATGATCTTGGGGATATGATCATTAGAGCCTGGCTAAACTTCAACTTTTCTTTTGTCTGGAAATCAGTTGGGAGCTGATGTCCTCTCTAAAATGTCTGTGGCTTCTACCTGTGGCCTTTGTCCTCTTCTGACAATAACTCCTACAAGAGAGTTTGGGAACATGAGCCTACAGAATCCTCGTTACTGGCAATTAAAGTGGGCTCACATTTACACCATACTACTTCGAATGCCCAATCATCTAACATGGGCTTAGCAATCCAGATCACCCAACCCAAACAACCCAAACTCCAGACACCAGAAGTGCCTGTAAGGGGAAGGCTCCTAGACTGGCTCCTAAGAACACGACCATACCACCTGGCCACTGGGCACCAAACTACCACAGCCGTCTGGCCCTCTCCGTTAATGTCTGTGGCTTTCCATCTAGCCTTGTCTCGCTAAAAAACTCCATGATGAAAGAAATTTCATAAAGGCTGCTGTTCCATGCATTACAGCCATTTGTCCAGGCACAGGCTGTCCCTTGTCCCTGCTTGCTTTCAGGTGCAGTAGGAGAGCTTCCTTACTTCCCACCCTCCCTTCCTTCCTCTTTGTGACTTCGCAGGCTAGAAACATCCCAACTGGCTAAGTTTATAGATAGGAAAAGCCTGGCAGGGTCCTGTGTCTCGTCCCTGAGGGTAAGTCTTGTCTCTTCTGCTTCAAGCTATCTACAAAAGCTTTGCATTACTGACAGATGAACAAATTTATCTCCAAACAGGAATTTTCTGAACCAACAATCATTCTTTTTGAAAGAGAAAACTTCAAGGGAAAAAAGATAGAACTGAACGCCGAAACAGTCAATCTCCAATCCTTGGGGTTCAACACTCAGATCCGCTCTGTGCGGGTCGTTGGTGGCATGTGAGTGTGTGTTGCTTGTTCATCTGCTAAGACAGATGACTTCTCTTTTTCCTGCTTTCACAGTCATGCTTTTTCTATGAAGCACATTTAAAAAATACGTACATATGAATATGAATACATACACACACACA
>LR749823.1:1027447-1102754 GCA_902729485.2 Mus minutoides | reverse complement strand
TACGTCAACTTACATCATCTTAAATGAACCAACAGATGGGCTTTGGCTGTCTGTGTGCGTTAACATTACACACCTCCATGATATTTTTGTCTGGCGGGTCAAGCCTGTGGAAAGCATCATTTATCCAGCCAGCCAGCTTTTTTTTTTTTTTTGTTTAGGTTAAGGATTCAAAATCCCCAGGGGAACTCACAACACAGTACTCAGCAAATTCAAGAGCATTTTTTTTTTTTTTATGGCAAGTAAGAGAGAAGTAGGTCTCCTTGTTGATTGTTTGTTTTTATGCTTTGAAAGACTGACAGGCCAGGCAGTGGTGGCACATGCCTTTAATCCCAGCACTTGGGAGGCAGAGGCAGATGGATTTCTGAGTTCAAGGCCAGCCTGGTCTACAGAGTGAGTTCCAGGGCAACCAGCGCTACACAGAGAAACCCTGTCTTGAAAAACCAGAAAGAAAGAAGGAAAGAAGGAAAGAAGGAAAGAAAGAAAGAAAGAAAGAAAGAAAGAAAGAAAGAAAGACCATGCTCTTTGATTTAAAGCAAAGGGTAGACTTTTTATTTGATTGCAGATGCTGTATAGATTATTACATCAGTGGGAGGGGCGGGCAGATGATTCAGTGCATGAAGGGCATTCACTGTGCAGGCCTGATGACCTGGGTCAGTCCCTACCACAGAGAACTGACTACACAGAGTTGTCTTCTGACCTCCACATGCATGCTGTGGCATGTCCCCAGCCCATAACACACACATACAGACACACACACATACAGACACACACGCACATGCACACACAAATAAAATAATAAAATAAAAAGTTACAGTACCACCCTTCCTTCCTTCCTTCCTTCCTTCCTTCCTTCCTTCCTTCCTTCCCTCCCTCCCTCCCTCCCTCCCTCCCTCCCTCCCTCCCTTCCTTCCTCTTTTGTGGGAGTCTTGGCTGGATTGGAACTTGCTGTATAGATTAGTCTAGCCTCAACCACACAGAGAACCACCTGCCTCTGTCTCCCGTGTGCTGGGAGTACGTATCACCATGCCCAGCCCTTATTAGCCAATTATTTCTAATAATTCCTTTAGTTAAAGAATTATTAGGGCTGAAGCTTTTAATGTTTTTTTTTCCAATAAATTTTGATGACTATTTTGTAAGATGGATGAAATGTGTGCGTTTAGAGCTCTGGGGTTTAAAGTAGAGAACAGCCTTCTCTGACGCCGGGCACAGCAGGAGAATCCTGGGCACTCCATCTGGAGGATCCTCCTCGGGTTGGCAAGTCAGCATGTGGGTGGAAGAAACTTAGCTTAACATTTTGGGGATTTGGGGAAGATCACTCTTATTTTAAACAACAAAAACATGTTTTAAAAATGTATCTTAAATTAGCATCAAAGTAACAGGCTCTATCACGGCTTCACGCATACTTTATTTTGTAGCTGCTCCTTCCTCCACTTGTAAAGAAGCATATACAGGGGAACTTTGTAAATGGTAATTATTTAGGATAGCATTTCATTTAATGTTAATTATTTAGGATAACATAACATTTAGGATACATAACCTGAATGTGTTTAGGATCAACTTTCAGAAAGGACTGTAGAGTCCCACTGAGAGAGCGTCACCATTTCATTGCTTCACTGGAGGAAAAGAAAAACTTATCTATTTCTCAAAATGAATTCTGACATAAATACTTAAGTACTCCTGATCCTCCAAAAATTCACTATTTATCAAGAAATAGCTTTGAATGCTCTAGAACGTAGGCTAATTTCCCCTCCAATGTGCATTAAAAGTTCAGCGTGTTCTGAGCTGGGCATGATGAGGCACGCCTTTAATCCCTGCATTTGGGAAGAAGAGGCAGGCCAGCTTGATCTATGTATCCAGTTCTAGGACAACCAGGACTACACAGAAAGACTCTGTTCCAAAAACAGACGAGGAAAAAAAATATGAGAGAGACACACACAAGACGAGATGAGATGAGAAATTTACCGAATTTCTAAAAGCAAATGTAACTGACAGGGCCTGCCATGAAATGGACATTGTCATCAGCTGCAGTTTCTTCTCTTTTCAGATGGGTTACCTATGAGTATGGCAATTACAGAGGCCGGCAGTTCCTGCTGTCTCCCGCAGAAGTGCCAAACTGGTATGAGTTCAGTGCCTGTCGCCAAATAGGCTCCCTCCGGCCCTTTGCTCAGGTGCGTGAAATTTCCCTCCGTGCTATGCAGACTGTTCTCGAAAAGTATTTTTGTAAATATAGTTCACCCTTTTAGTTCTGATGGGAAGCTGGACGGTGAGTCCTCCTCCCTCAGTATCTGGACATGAAGTTTGTAGCACCTAGAAGCAAGGGTGTTTCAGATGTGCCGACATGCCCAGCCGCACACAGTGTCAGCTCTGGTTGTCCAAAGGCATACTCCATGCCTCAGGCACACTGGAAGGTCCACACACTGCTAGCCTGAGAACAGCACTTAGACCCTTGCACGGGCCCCCTGGGTGTGGTCGCCCTCCTTAACCTTTATGCTCCACTCTGGATTCTTCCAGATGCCGGCGTCTCAGTTCTTCCGACCACACACTCGTATGTAACTACCGCTGGGGTTTTTGTCTTCTAGAAACGAATTTACTTCAGACTTCGAAACAAAGCAACGGGACTATTTATGTCAACCAACGGGAACTTGGAGGACCTGAAGCTTCTCCGAGTCCAGGTCATGGAAGATGTTGGTGCTGATGATCAGATCTGGATCTATCAAGAAGGGTGCATCAAATGCAGGGTGAGCATTTAGGGCTCTGCAGACCTTTGCCTTACTGTGCCTTTGATCTTTTCAGGTAGATGCTATGACACCGTTCCAGAGACCTTCCAGAAATAAATTGGAAGGTTTTCCTGTGAAAATACTTCCCAGCTGTGAGAGAATCAGAATCAGAATCAGGTTTAGGAACTTACGATAGGAAGAGAATCCAGCAAGGGAGTAGTGACGTGTATGCTGAGGCACACGGACATGGCATCCTTTTCGCTCCTTGACTCTGTGAGCCTGACTGCTGCCTGTGAGTCAGCAGGAACACGCCCGCTCACTCTGTGTGCCTCAGGGGACACAGATGTGCTTTTGTGAGCAGAGGTGCTGCTTAGACACAGAAGGAAACAGAAGAAGGCAAGTTCTGCCTTAGGTCATCTCAGTAACACAAGAGTGGTACCCTCAGCGGTCCCAACATTTCGGTGATCTTATTTGATATCTCATTTCAAGGTCAAGGAGAAAAGGTGAAATCTCCCATACATTCACAAGACTTTGACCAGCATGTGTGCATTTGTGCACACACACCGCACCCAAGGCCTCACGCATACGAGCCACGCCCCCTGCCCAAGACAATCCACTTTTTTTTTTTGTTTGTTTGGTTTTTTCGAGACAGGGTTTCTCTGTATAGCCCTGGCTGTCCTGGAACTCACTTTGTAGTCCAGGCTGGCCTGGAACTCAGAAATTCGCCTGCCTCTGCCTCCCGAGTGCTGGGATTAACGGCGTGCCCCACCACGCCCCGCGACAATCCACTTTTAACAAGCTTTCACTGTAGCATGGTGCAAGTGGCGAGCCATGCTGTTTGTTACTTCAGGGGAACCTTTAAATCCCGGCATTTAAGCACCCTCTTCTGGGTTTGCATTCTTCTACTGAAGCCAATAGCTAAAATGGTTAAAAGGTGAGATAGAGTAAGGGAGGGACTTCCTAGTGGGTGTTCTGAGACAGCCTGTTGTTTCCTAAGCAGATAGCAGAAGACTGCTGCCTGACGATCATGGGCAGCCTCGTCACGTCTGGCTCCAAACTGGGACTGGCCCTCGATCAAAATGTCGACAGTCAGTTCTGGTGCATGAAGTCCGACGGCAGGATCTACAGCAAGTTGAAACCAAATTTAGTGTTGGATGTGAAAGGTAAGAATCATTTCTCTCCCTGTGCGGTTCCCTTGCTTCATTAAGGAAAAGCCTGTTAGGAAATGCCAATGTTTTGAATCAAGGTCTAACCTATGCTAAGCATGTGCGCACTGAGCTATATCCTTAGTCCTATTTGTATAGTAGCGTTAGGCTGTGATCTCATTTGGTCAGTGTAGTTGGTAATGTACACACAGGTAGTGTTTCATTGAAAAACCTTCAGTTCTATAAGGAATTACAGTGTATTAGGGTTCTCTAGTTACAGAACTTATAGAACGAATCTCTATATTTAGAAAGGGTGTTAGAATGTGGTCCAGCCTATCCAACAATGGCTGCCTATGAATGGAGAATCTAAGAACACAATAGTTTAGTTCCATCTGAGTGGGAAATTTTTGTCCAACTATATGTCTTAGCTGGTCTTCTGAATATACTGGAATCCTGAAGAAGCAGGCTCTGATGCCAGTGAAGGAATGGGCTTGCCATCGAGAGCTAGAGGCAACAGGCAAGGAGGGAGGTTTCCTTTTTCTGTGGCCCTATACAGTAGTGGCTCTCGACCTTCCCAATACTGCAACCCTTTTACACAGTTCCTCATGTTGTGGTGACCCCCGACCATAAAATTGTTTAAATTGCTACTTCACAACTGTAATTTTGCTACTGCTATGAACTGGAGTGTAAGCACCTATGGATATAGCTCAGTGCGCACATGACCTATTTTCCCATGGTCTTAGGTGACCCCTATGAAAGGGTCGGTCATAACCCACAGGTTGAGAACCACTCTTATATAGGCTTCCAGCAGGTGTGGCCCAGATTTTAGGTGGCTCTTCCCACCTCAAAAGATCTGGAGTAAAGGTGTGACTTCCAACCTCAAAGATTGGAACAGAAGTGGATATTCCCACTTCAAATGACTTAATTAAGCAAAATACCCTCGAAGGTGTTGTGCGGCCACTTTTGGGTTTTAGCTAATTCCAGATGTGGTCAACCTGACAACCAGAATAGCTGTCACAGCACCTGAGGGCTGCAGCTGCACGCTGGTGAGCTTTCAGGGAGGCTTCTCGAGAGTGGGGGAATGAAGGTGCTTGGGAAGGAAAGCCGGCCGGCCCTGTGGTCAGTGTCTGGGGTGTGGGTGTGTTCAAACACAGATTAATGGGCATCAGCTTTAGAGTTCCTCATCTAGGCGATCTGGATGTGGCTCCCAAACGTGGTTTCCTAACAAGTTCCTAGGTGTTACTGATGGTGATGGCTCAAGAATCATAGCACTGATGATTTTTAAACACATTTGAGAAAGCCCACCCACCCAGTATTTGGAAACACAGGGTGGGCACTGTTGCTGTTTGCAAGTAAATGAAGGGAAGCTTAATCGTGGTACTGGAATAAGTTATCATTTATTTGTTCATTATAGTTACTTTATGTTTATTTTTGGGTCACTCCAGCCTAGGCTGCCCTTTAACTCTGGGCAGCTCACCTACCTCAGCATCCTAAATTCTGGAATTACAGGCCTGTCCTCTGCCGCACCTAGGTGCCTTTAGCGGTTAACACCCTCGCTATTCCCCATCGGGAGAGGATGTACCAGTGGGCTGGTGGTCATCAGGGGTCACAGCATGCCGCCTATGCTTCAGTCAGGAATCTGAGGCAAAGCTTTCCGCTGAGAACGAGGAAGTCAGGGCAAAGAAACTGTGACAGCTTGGTCCTTAAGACTCTGGACAATGGAAAATGGCGCACTGGTAGCCACACAGGAAGCAGCCCTGTGTGGTCCCAGTCGGTAGGTGGCCAACCCACTCAGCGGTGAGAGGAAACACAAAGCCCGAGAAGCTAGAGAGTGCTCAGAGAGGCTGAATGGAGGGAGGGAGGGAAGGAGGGAGGGAGGGAGAGGGAGACAGACACAGACAGCATCAAAAATTAAGTGATGTGACTACAGGCTGTATAGAAACCAAGCTCTTCATATAAAAGGCAAATGGAAGCTTGGGTGTGGGAAATAGATAGGTGGAGGTAGCCTCCCTCCCTCCCTCCCTCCTTCACTGCATCTATAGTCACACACAGGCCCTGCTCACAGATGGCTCCAAGTGTGAACCATTTGAGAAGCACTGACACAGCGGGCCTTTATTCCTATAGGGTCATTCATGCTGCCAGTATCCTGTGGTTTTAAGACTTACCTTGTGCTGGTGATAGAAGGCTTGGATCCATCCCTAGCCTCACCTTACCTAAGAAAGAGCCCCAGAAAAATGTAACTAAGTTGGCAAAATGAGGTATTGAGTAAATGTGTATTGGAGGAGGGGGATAACAATATTTAGTTCCCGGATGCACCTGAACAAAGCTTGTGTTTCTAAGCTCACTGTGGTCCTTAGGGCACTCATTTAATTTTTGTGAGCAGTCTTCGCTATGTGCCAGGCTGTTAGACACTGGGTACCAAAGTAGGTTTGTGGGTTCTCAGTGGCTTCTGCCACAGTGCAGCAGCAACTTTCTTGTTCCCCCTAAATTTAGGTTTCTCAGAATGTGGGGAAACAGTGCCACCTTCTGGATGGGAGCAGGCTGCACAGCCAGCACCCTGGCAAGAGAAGCCTGGGCCCAGCTCTCTGCTCTTCTGTGGTTTTCCTTCCTTAGGCTAAGTCTTATCAAGTCTTTCCTCTTGCCTTGTATGTGGAGAGTGAGTTGTCTTAGTGAATTCGGGAGTAGGATTCCAGACCAGGTATCCTATGACAACAGTGGAAGCCGACTCACGCTCTCATCAAGAGACACCAAAGCCTGGTAGGGCAAATCAAACTATGTAAGACACAGACACTAAACATTAGCCAAGAGAGAAGAGGTAGCTCCAGGCAATTAACCCGATGCTGGCCTTAACTCTGTAACGTTTCTGCTTCAGCCACACCAGACAGCATCTTTTTAGTATAAGTTGGCATTTAAGGGAACAGTTGTGATTTATTCTAATTAGGATGTAAACTTTCTTTCAAATCACCTCCTCAGTCCAATGTGCCAAGAACTCAAATATACCTGTAACAACAGAACTGTTCTCAGACAGATGGGCAGGGGTGGGCGCTACCTCAGAATGCACAGGTGACAGGTGTGTCAGGACTACTGGCAGTGGTGGCCTGAGACCTGCCTGGCTTTCAGGGAAGCTTAAAGAAAAGTAACCTCTCCTACCTGTCTCTAAACACAGGGCAGGAAGAAGCTTTAACTATTCACCCATCCCTCACTGTCTTCTGTATCAGTCAATAGAAATGTTTCCTTAAAGGGAAAAAAAAGGTTTTAAATTCTTTTCAAATGCGAAAGAATTATTCAGATTGCTACTCAAGAACTTTGTGATGCTAACAACACTAAACACAGGAAGTATGTAAAGGCACCAAATGCTCAAGAATGAAAAGACACCATCCTTAAGGTTGGAGTCTGTTGTCTTTATATAAAAAAAAATAGAATTAGGTATATTAATGTGTCTGAATGTTTTATGCACATGTATGTCTGTGCACTTGAATGTCTGGTGTCCTCTAGGGTCCAAAAAGGACACTGAATTCCATGGCATCAATTGTAGGTGGTTTTGAGCTGGGAGTCTAACCCAGGCAGGACCTCTGCAAGAACAAGACGTGTGTTAAGTGCCACACCACGTCTCCAGCTGAGGCCTGTGTGACTTGATGGTGAGCAGGACTTGCTGGGGATGAAGGCGAGGCCTGCAAGCCTCATCTGTGCTCTGCACTGCACCCTGCTCTGGAGAACTGTAGTGGGTGCTGGCTAACACCAAGCCAGATTCTGGTTTTTTTTTGTTTTTTTTTTTTTTTTTTGGTTTTTTTTTTTTGGTTTTTCAAGACAGGGTTTCTCTGTATAGCCCTGGCTGTCCTGGAACTCACTCTGTAGACCAGGCTGGCCTCGAACTCAGAAATTCGCCTGCCTCTGCCTCTGCCTCTGCCTCCTGAATACTGGGATCAAAGGTGTGTGCCACTAGGCCCAGCACCAAGCCAGATTCTTTTTTTTTTTTTTTTAAAGATTTATTTTATTTATTATATATAAGTACACTGTAGCTGTCTTCAGACACTCCAGAAGAGGGCGCCAGATCTCGTTACGGATGGTTGTGAGCCACCATGTGGATGCTGGGATTTGAACTTATCACCTTTGGAAGAGCAGTCGGGTGCTCTTACCCGCTGAGCCATCTCACCAGCCCTTTTCTTTAAAATGAGTTTTTTTTTTCTTTTTCTTTCTTTTTTCTTTAAAGATTTTATTTTATTTTATGTAAGTACACTGTAGCTGTCTTCAGACACTCCAGAAGAGGGCTTGTTACGGATAGTTGTGAGCCACCATGTGGATGCTGGGATTTGAACTTATCACCTTCGGAAGAGCAGTCGGGCGCTCTTACCTGCTGAGCCATCTCACCAGCCCCCAAGCCAGATTCTTAAACATAAGAAGATGACTTCCTTCACCAGCTACTTTGTCAGCCTCTTTTGCTGTTGTAAATGGTTTAAGGGAGAGATGAATGCTGTTTCTTATGAGGATAACACAGGATTCTATGCTCTGCATCCAAGTGCAGAGTTTGATTTCCACAGCGTCCTTGGTAGAGAAGCTTCTGCTTACGCAGATAAATCATCAGAAAGGATAGTTAATCCACATTGGGGAAAAATCAGATAACCCTCTCTGTTTTATTGATTCTTCTACTCAAAGAAGGTACTGGCTACCTCTAACACAAAGGTCCCTCACATTTTCAGCAAGCGCCTGTGAAAGGACCCCTTCAAACATGCTAGTGGGACAAATAGAGGCTTCTTACAAAGTGCCACTCAGCACTGCTTTACACACCCACGCTCCCCCAGCAGTGGGGGGTCTCCTGTGTCCTCTGCATCTTTTGGGGTATCATTGAAACCTTTAACCTAATTACAGCTGTGTTTTATCATGCATGCAGAAGTCATTTCCTCTGCTGCCTCCCGCACAGCCTTTCTCTCCTCTTTCCACTGCCACCAGCTGTGCCCACCTCACTGATATCTCCCATCCATGATCCCCCCAGGTCTGTCTTACAGCATCTTTGCTTTGCCCTTTCTCTAGATTTTACCCTTGCGCCCCCATTTCAGATATGGTAATAGTGGTTAGACTGGCCTATGTGGCTGGGTAGAAGAGTGAGAGCCAGAAGGTAAGAAGGGCTGTATGGGTTTTAGCCACACCTCCAGCAAGCTGACCTCATCGCCCAGTGCAGCCCCCTCCCCCAGCCTCTCTCCCCTTCCCCTACAGCACTTTCACTCCTGGTTCTCTTTGTTCTTCGGATGTTTCAACAAACACTTTCTCCCTTCTTTTCCAGCACAGTTCTTAACTTTTTTTCTTTCATTCAGGGGGTGCGCAGTATGATCAAAATCACATCATCCTCAACACAATGAATACAGAGAAGTTAACACAAGTATGGGAAGCCATGGTCCTGTGAACCTGAACCAAGACTGCAGGAGGAGTATTTCCAGGGGATTTTCTGGCCACCTTATTGAAGAAAACTAAGATTACAGAACTGCTGGAGGAGCCAAGTGGAAAGTGGACTGAAGGCCATGGCAGACAGAATTATCTTCTCAAAAGTACTTGAGTTTGAAGCCAAAAGTTTGTTGTTCTTGTTTTTTGCCTTGTATTTTCTCAGTAGCTCCTTCAACAGGCTGCCCTGGTAGCAGCTTTAGGGTATAAAGATGTTTTAAAGATCAAGACAAGACCACATCGCAATTTTTTTTCCAGGAACAGGAGGGGACAAGACCTCTGAGTGTGGACATACAGATTCCCTTAGAGAGAAGGATAAAAGCCCAAGTTGGTTGTCAGAAGACTTTAGCATTGGAGAATGCATTGCCAGACTTCTGATCCATGGCCTTAACACTTCCGGGGACCATTTATGCTGGATGGTAGAGTGGCAAAGTCCTATATACTTATTCCAAGGAGTTTAATAAGTATAAACCACTATTTTCAGTTACTACTCAAATGGATAAATTTTCAAATTTTCATGTTGATGTCTGCTCATGAGCAGAACTTGGGTTACTTTAATTCACCTATGGACTGCCCTCACGTGTCTACAGATAGTTTAATGCCTTCCTTACAGCTGCTACTGGGACAGTATTATGGCCTAATTTATTGACCCTTACTTTGCTATCCACACCTAATGCTGAAGACATACTCTAAAGACCTTTCAGCCTGGTTCCTCTAGGGCCACCAGCAGGCTGACTGCTGCATATCCGAGGACACCCGGACCTCCCTTCTGCAGCAGAGGTGTGCAGAGTGAGGGAGATGCCAAGGGCTCTGTTGTGTTGGTGCAGTGTTGGTGCAGAGGGGCCCAGACCTCAGTGGGCAGTTCAGGAGCAACTGTGTGATGCACAGGTCAGACAGCACACTGCCCTTTTACGCCAAACTGCCAGACATTCCCCGGAACATGACTTCCTCGTCACAATACTGGTGCCCTTGTCAGAGGCTGAACAAACCCTGCTTCTGCTTCATCTGTTCAAGCCTGCTTCCTCTCTGGAGCCAAGGATAGGCGAGTGATCGTCGGAATAGTCTATCTCCAGCACCCAGCCTGTCTGTCTTGTTCTTCTGTGTACATCTCTAACCATAGTCCTTTCGTGTATGTCGCTACAGCACAGTGGGTAAGATACCCTATAAATGCCTGTTGAGTTTGTCTCTTGAATAAACTTACTCCTGGTTAACTACATGATGAAATTGTGGACTCAATTCAGCAGCTCTCCAACTCCAGCAAGTGTCAGAGGCAGACTGGGACACAGCTGGCACCTTTTAGCCACCCTCTTATTCAAGGTGCCCTGTGCACTCAAGGATTTAATGCACTGCCACCTGGGAGCGCTCAAGGACAAGAGCTGAGACAGTCTAGATAGACAGAAGTCACGTGGCACTGGCATTTACGTGTGTGTGTGTGTGTGTGTGTGTGTGTGTGTGTGTGTGTGTGTGTGTGTGTGTGCTCTAAGGAGCCCTGGATGTCTTGGAACTTACTATGTAGACCAGGACTCAAACTCACAGGTATCTGCCTGCATTTGCCTCCCAAGTGCTAACATTTAAGGCATGTACCACCATGTCCTGCTTTTTGTACAGGGACTGGAGAGAGGGCTCAGCAGTTCAGAGCTCTTGATGCTCTTGCAGAGGACCCAGTTCAGTTTATAGTACCTACATGACACTGAATATTGTCTTACTCCAGATACGAGAGAACTAACGCCCTTGTCTGCCCCCTGCGGGCATTGCATGCTCACAGTGCACTTACATACATGCAGGCAAAACATTCGTACATGTTAAATAAGTAAATCTGTACTGAGAAAAATTCTACAGTGACTTCAGAGGAAACCTCTTATCCAACATAATACCAAACAGATATCTCATAGGAATAAATGGAGTAGAGAGTTACCCCCAAACAGGTCTATTTACATGAAAGGCCTGAAGCAAAAATCTAAGGAACCATAACTCAGGGGAGTATAAAACAGCAATCAACACCCTGAGGAGATGGAGACAAGACTCAGGAGTGGAACCATAACTCAGGGGAGTATAAAACAGCAATCAACACCCTGAGGAGATGGAGACAAGACTCAGGAGTGGCAGGCTCCGGGGAGGCCTGAGGTCAGGAAAGAGTGAACAGTGGCAACAGCCACAGAAAGGCCTCAGAGAAGCACGCTGCAGTTGCTGAAAGAAGCCCAGCCTCCACGCACACTGTAAGGGTGTTAGCACCATCAGCTAGCTGTGGGAGCATAATAATCCCAGCACTTTAGGAGTTCAAAGTCATCCTCAGCTTGTGCTACAGGAGATCCTGGTACCAAAGAAAAGGGAAAAAAATCCTCCAGCATTAAAAGGCAATACACACACGAGTACACACACACACATACACACATGTGTGCACGCGCCAAAGCAATTCCAAATTTCAGGATGTGCTAAGGACAGTAAGTGGCAAACGTAAGGAAAGCCTGGTCAGTTTCGGGTGGCGTCCCCTTACTGTGACAGAGCACCTGAGATACCGTCTCAGGAGGAAGGTTTCACAGTTGGCTGTTTCATCCGAGGTGGGCTCGGCTGCTTCTGGCTCTACAGTGAGGCAGCACATCGTGGCGAGTGCCTTAGTTAGGTATGGACTGCTGCTAAAGACCAAGAGAAAACAACCTGGGGAGGGGGGAGGAAGGGGGGGAGGAGAGGGAGGAGGAGGAGGGGGAGGAGGGGATTCCTTTCATCACCTCACAGGCTGAGGCAGGAACTCAAGGTCAGAACCTGGAGGTAAAACTGAAGCAGAGCCCCTGGAGGAACACTGCTGACTAGCCTGCTCTTCCTGCTTTGCTCTGTTAGCTTCCTTATACACCCCACTGGCCGGCCACGACAGCCCACCCACAGTGAGCTGGGCCCTTTCACATCAGTTTTATCCAGAAAATGCCTCGAAGGCTTGCCTATAGGTCGATCTGATTGGACGGTTTCCTAACTGAAATTCTCTGTTCTCAGGTAACACTAGCTTGTTTCAAGTTGACAAAGAGCTCCCCGCACAACTGGCCCCTTTTCAGCTTGACACATCACTAATCATCTATAACCTTTTCTTCCTTATTTGCCCCCAAGATGTCATGTCAATATGGCATCACAGTATAAAACATAATGGAACTTTAGAAGTCCCAGTCTTTAAATTTTTCAACACTTTAAAAGTCTAAGTCTCTTTAAAAATCCAATGTCTTTTTTTTAAAGTTCAAGTCTCTGAACTATGGGCTCCTGAACACACACATATATATACATACATACATGCATACATACACACACAAAGTGACATACCTTTTTATTCCAAGAGGATAGAACCAGGGCATAATTACAATTCAGAGCAAAAATGTTCAGTGCTTGATGTCTGGGACCACTCATGATCATTTGGGCTCCAAGGGAAGCTGTCCTTCTCCATCTCTGCCTTTCCTGGTACGGTTTGTCTCATAGGCTAGGGTTGGCTCTATGCTGCAGCTGACACTGTCCTTGGTGGTCCACCCCATGGCACTTGTATCTCCCATATGCTGGGTCACCACTACTTCACCAGGGGTTCTCCCCAGCCCCCCAGCTCTGTCACAGTGTCACGCCTCAGCTGTTCTCCATGACCCCACTCATGCCTTCAAAGCCAGAACCGCCTTCACGATTTCTATACATTGACAAGTGCAGCAGCCATCTTGGATTCCCAGCAGGAATGTCTTGATGATGCTGGTCTCGTTTTAATCACAACTGATTCTCAGCATCAGTTAAAGGGAAGGTTTCACTTCAGTAGTTCCAGTCTCTGTTTATCACAACCAGTTCTTCAGCCCCAGCTGACCAGAACCACAGATTCTAAATTTAAAATATATCACAAATGGCCCCAGTCATTTGCCTCCCTGTGAGCTCTGTAGGCCAGGCCTCCATCACAGGCTCTCTGTAAGCACACCTAGATCCCAAGCTCCCTCAGAACAGCCCATTAAGTTTTAAGTGCTTTTCCAGCCCAAAGGTCCAAATACTTCCATAATCCTTGCCAAACAACCTGGTCAGGTCTCACAGAAAACCCCATTCCTGGTTCTGGTTTCTGTCTTAGTTAGAATTCCACTTCTGTGATAAAAACAGTGACCAGAGCCGGGCGTGGTGGCGCACGCCTTTAATTCCAGCACTTGGGAGGCAAAGGCAGGCGGATTTCTGAGTTCGAGGCCAGCCTAGTCTACAAAGTGAGTTCCAGGACAGCCAGGGCTATACACAGAAACCCTGTCTCAAAAAACCAAGAAAAAAAAAAGTGACCAAAAACAAACTTGAGGAGGAAAGGTTTATTACATCTCACAGGTTACAGTCTATCAAAGAGGGTAGGAACTCAAGGAATGAAGGAACCTGGAGACAGGAACTGATGCAGAGGCCACAGAGGAGTGCTGCTGACTGGCTTGCTTCCCCTTAGCTTACTGAGTTTGGTCTCTTACACACCCCATGACTACCTACCCAGGGATGGCACCTCCCACAGTGAGCTGGACCAATCCACATCAACCATCAATCAAGAGAACGCTGCTCCCCAGGCTTGCCTACAGGGGATCAGGACATAGAAGCAGGAAAGAACTGGGTCCTGGTATCTCCTCCAACAGCACCTCCTACTTCCTCCCACTAGGTCCTAAAGTTCTGCCACCTCCCAATATTATCACAAGTGTATGCTGCACACGTAGGTCCTTGGGAGATGTTCTGACCCGTTTTAGAATCTCACAGACATTAAGGTAAGATGGTGGTGTTTGAGCTACAAAAAGGTCACAAAAATCTACACAACTGGGTCAAACCATGGCTTATGAAAATAAAAACACTGTGCAGAAGCTAGAGACAGCTCCGCAGTTAGAAGCACTGGCTGCTCTTCCTGGGGACTCAGGTTTAATTCCCAGCGCCCACATGGCAGCTCACAATCACCTGTTAATTCCAGTTCCAGGGGACCTGACACCCACCTCTGGGCACCCCAGATACAAGACATGCTATGTGGTGCACATACACATAGGCAAATACCCAGACACAGGACAGAAAATTAAAATAAATTAAAACAAACCACCATGTACTTCCCACTGACTGCAGCAAGTACAGGAGCTGACAGTTTTGTACTGAGCATTGGCAAATGATTAGCAAAAAAGGCTACATTCCATGAATGTACATGTGGACTGCCATAAAGAAACTCTATTCTGTATGTCAACTTAATTTTAAAAGTTTTGGGTTTTTTTGTTTTTGTTTTTGTTTTTTTCGAGACAGGGTTTCTCTTGTATAGCCCTGGCTGTCCTGGAACTCACTCTGTAGACCAGGCTGGCCTCGAACTCAGAAATCCACCTGCCTCTGCCTCTGCCTCTGCCTCCTGAGTGCTAGGATTAAAGGCGTGTGCCACCACACCTGGCTAAAAATATTTTTTAAAACACATATTTTTAAAAATGTTTTTTTATTGGGCCAGTGAGATGACTTGGTGGGTAAAGGCTAGCACTGGCTCCTGAAGGTTCCCTGTGATGTCCTCAAGTGTGCCTAGTGCATGTGCCTACACAAGCATTATGCATTTTCTTTATCTCTGTGGAGGTGTGTGCATGGTGGGGGAGGGGGAGAGAGAACAGAATCAGTTTGCCCTTGTGTAGGCTCCAGGAACTGAACTCAGGCACCCATAATTGCGCTGAGGGCAACTTTATCTGTGAGCTATCTCACCAGTCCAGATGTAGGTTTTTACACGGATCATGAAACTTAAAATCTGACTCAGGAGAATGTGTGGTGAGGGCTAGATGTCTGGGTCAGAGGCACTGGGTGAGGAGAGAGCAGCAACCCGATGGTGCGCACATATATGTATTTAAACTACGTTAACCACAGTCTTTCCTCGGGCGTGGCCTCTCTCCACCTTCAGGAAGGCTTCTGGGACTTCAGAAAAAGGGAACGTCTGTTCAATAACTGGCCGAATCTATAAAACACAAAAAGAGACCAATGGGTTGATAAGAAAGCATAGGCTTTCCAAGGCAGAGTGTCTGTAGCTATCCAGGGCTGCCTCATGGCAGGGGCTCCAGCTTTGTTTCCCCATTCCATCTCACCTCTCCAATCTTACCCTCAGTTTCAACTTTACCCCAGCTCCCTCCACTCTGTCATGCTGACACTCCTGCTCAGAGCCCTGCCACAATTCCCAAAAACCTGACATTCCCAGACACTACATCCCAGCCTTGGCCTTCGTATGGCTTGGCGTTTCCACTTGTTCAAAATTCTATTCTATTTATTAAAGTGTGGTTGCGTGTGTGTGGTCATGTGTGGCTGTGTGTGTAGTTATGTGTGTATGTGTGTGTGTGTGGTGCGGATGTAGATCAGTGCGCTGTTTGGTACATGTAGAAATCAGAAGACAACTTTTAGGAAGCGGCTCTCTCCTTCTATCCCGCCTACACATGGGGCTGAAGAGATGGCTCAGCAGTTAAGAGGACTGGCTGCTATTCCAAAGGGTCAATTTCCAGCAGCCACATGGCAGCTCACAATTGTCTGCAACTCCAGTTCCAGGGGCTCTAACACCCCCACACAAATATAATGCAGGCAAAACACTAGTGCACATAAAATAAAACTAAATAAAGTCTATTCCTTCTGCCCTGGGTTGGCATCAGACTTGCTTGGCAAATGCTATTACACTGAGCCTTCCCACCGGGCCTCTGTTACTTTCTAACTCTGTATGCTATGGTCTGTTAGCCTCTCTTCTGCACGCCTGCATCCCTGGCCTCACAGCCCTTTCCAGCCTTCACCTGCAGGTACTCTCCCTCTGTGCTACTCCAGGAACCACCGAGCCCTTCTCAAATCATGTACTTACTACAGCTGAGCACAAGGCGTGTTCCCTGCTGTACAGGAAGGAGCATACAAGCACAGCTGGTTTTCTGGTCTCAAACATCTGCATATATATTTAGTCTGAGCAGAAAGCATCTGTGCATAGATCTCATCTTTATACATCTATAATACCAACATGTACAATACGGACACGTAGTCACTAACGGAAAAGCAGTGAGGTAGGAAGCAAGAGTCCTGAGTCCTGTGTGAGCTCTCTGGGCCTTGGGAATTCCACTCAGCAGCAGCAGCAGAATGCTAACCACGTACAGGATGAGGAACGCCAGCCCAGCCACCTCAGAGGGGTCTGGGTACTGCCAGTTTTCTGTACAGTGCCTCAGTACTGACAGAAGCCTCCCGAGAGCAGGTCCCAGCAACACCCTCTCTCTGCAGAAGTTCACCTCAACTCCTCCTCCCAAATGTCCCTGGCCACCTCTCTGAATGGCTTCTCACAGCTCCACTGACAAGGATCAGCTGCCACGGGGCACACCCTGACTCAGCCTAAAGGAGTCTCTTCCTCTGACAAAGCACGAGATGGTTTAGCACATTCAGATGCATCTGATGCAAGTTCCTCTGATGTGACTGTCAGAGCTCAGGCACCACATGCTCCCCAGAGCTGAAGATTCTTCTGTACCCACGAGTCTGCAAGCCCAGAGTCACAGCACAAGTGGGAAGCACCCTCACTGTTGGAGGAAGCCTCCAAGCTACAAACCTTTTTCTTCTGACATTCTGCAGCACAGAGCTGAGTTACTGTGCCAAGTGGCAGGACTCAGCTGATGTCACTGCTGCTGCTCTCTACTGCACAGGCCTGTCACTACCACCTGATGATTTTCACCTCCACCCAGGAAGGAGCAGAAAGGTGGCCAGGGGTTACAGTGAGCTATCACAACTGAATCCTAACCTTCCTTCCACACGTCAGCTGAAAAGCTGGTCTCTAAAGCCTGCGTCCAGCCCACCAAGATGACAGACGATGTGAGAGACTGCTTATAGAGAGTATTACTAACTGATGACAGCCAGCACTGAGTAGGACCCCAGACCATGGCACAGCACTGCAGAAACATGCTAAGGGCTGAGCCACCTTCTCTCATAAGAGAAAGGAAGGCACTGGGCTGTGTTGTGTTCCACATGACTCTAAACCCATCACTCCCCTGAGAGCTCTAGGTACACTTTACCCAATGCCATTTAGTTGGTAAATGGATGGCCTGCAAGCATACGGAAGACATTCCCCAGTGCAATCAGACTCTGAGTAAGTTCCAGAAAGGTATGTACACACTTCTCAGGGAACCTATGACCTTTTTTTTGCTTTATTCATATACTCCAGACACCACCATCCACATAGTCCTGCCTTCTTCAAAGCTCACGAAGCCTCCTGCCTATAAAACACTAGGCTAGAGCAGGCACACAGCCAGCCTCCACTCCAGAGCCTACTGCCTGAGCCATCAGGCCAGCCTCACTTCAGTGCCCTCTGCCAGAGCCATAGAAGCTGACCTGCTGACTGGGCCACTTGTGGTGGCTGCGCACTTTAATCTGACTGGGCAGGCTCTTTGTGACAAAGAGCCGAAGAGGGCTGACCAGGGCATAATGAGTCATTTAGCAATTCCTGTAAAATGACAATGGGGAAAAAAGGCTTTCAAGCTACAGTCAAGCAAATGCCTGCAGTGGCTGGATCTGTGACAGTATGGGGAGATTAGCTGCATAATGTGAGACGGTGTCCACACACAGCCACACACTGGACCTAGAATGCCTGTCTGTTAAAGACAAAGGGGATCAGTGTTAACTCCAGAGAGGGGACAGAAAGGTTACTTACAGTGAAGTGGGACATTATGTGATGACACTGCTATAGTGTATTGGCAAGGGGAGCCAGTTATAAAGCAGGCAAAGCCACACTTCCCACTACATAGGCACCCCAGACACCCAGGGCTCACAGGCAACCAGGAAACAGCAGCAGCCCTTATTCAGTGTGGGAGCCACATGTGGGGTCTCCTGAGCACACTTCCCTTCCAGGATCTAGCACTTGCCGCCTGGCATCCTTTTAACATGGGGACTCTCTAGGTATGAGCTTACCACACACAGTATTGCTGCTTACCCAGCCACTGCGCAAGCCTTTGAGGGGCAGGAGGAGCTATGGGGGATGATGAGTGTCTGAGCGTTTACAACAGGAAGCTGAAACCCAAGTGCTCCAGTGCTCCATGCAAAGCCACAGCCAGAGTAAGGACCTGGGGGCCTTGACTGTGCTGCCAGATGACATGAAAGTGTCTGGGGAGTTAGTTCCCCCCCCCCCAGCTCCACAGCCTCATCCTCTGTAGGCACATCCCCTAGGCACAGAACTGAAAATTTCAGAAGGTAAGGTACACGAGGATGGACCAACAGATGGCAGACACCAAGGAAGACTCAAGAGCTCCTGGCACGAGTCCAAATCCACACCCCTGTGAATGCCACCAGGACCATAGTCCCAGAGCCTTCTCTGGGATAGCCACACCCAGTTTCTGTTAGCCCAGGACTTCCCAGGCCTGTCAATGTCCAGGAGAAAGGTGGTTCTCAATTTCCAGGGATAAGAAGACAACAGGAAGAGGGAAGTTTTGTTCCAGTTTGCTGTTTCTCAGGCACTTCCTGTGCTCAGAAAGGAACACTGAAGGAGCAGGATGGTGGGTGAAGCTGTGCTCCAAGAGAACAGACGTACCCACCAGGAGAGCATCCAGGAAGCAGTCCCTTCCAGCCAGGCGAGTGGAGGAAACAATCCCAAGAGCTTAGGAATAAAAATCAGAAAAGCCAGGCATGATGGTCACATATGTGACCCCAAAGCCAGTGGCTAGGTGTGAGAGCATATTAATTCAAGGCCAGCCTGGGCTACATACTGAGACCTGGAACCTTGTTTAAAAAACAAAAACAAAAAGCAAAAACAAAGGCAAAAATAAACAAGAAAATAAAAGGAATCCAGAAGCATCGAGTCTACAGGATGAGATGCTGGGTATCTGGTAACCTTTTCTAGTGCTTGTCAGGAGCCAATGGAGCAGGATCCAGTTGCAGTATGAAGCTTGAGGTTTGGATCATGGTCTACTGTTACGGTAGTTTGGCCATACATCTACCTCAGATCTACAGCATTGACCTCAGAACTCTCTGCATTCTCTTTCAAAGCTACATGTCTAGAACAGTGGCCTCTAGATACGTGTGACTAGTTAAATCAATCAAGTGAGCAACCACACTGAAAAGGCCAGCCTCCCAGTTGCACTAGCCACAGTCTCCCAGTTGCACTAGCCACAGTCTCCCAGTTGCACTAGCCACAATCCTAGTATTCCACAGTCATAAGGGCTTCAGTGGTGCCTACTGACCACGTGGATAGGCTTTTTCACCACTACAGAAAGCTCTGTGGACAGTGCTGACGGGAGGTGACAGCTCACAGCAAACATGAAAGAGAACACGAGGGAGTCCTCAGTGGATGCTGTAGACTCAACTCGGGGGACACGGATGCTCTTCTGATGGCAACAAAAATAAAGAAACTCACGGAAGATTATGTCACCGCTCAGCCAAGCTTGAATGGTCAACTAGAATTCTGAAGAGACCCATGAGCATTAAGTACATGACATTAAAGGGGTTTAAATTTTTCATAGGTAGGCATAGCAGTCCATGCCTTTAATCCTAGCACTCAGAAGGCTACAACTCTGTGAGTTTGAGGACAGCCAGATCTACATAGTGACTGAGTTCCAGGACAACCAGGACCCTATCTCAAAACAAAAATAAACCAAAAACTTGTATGAGGAATATAAGTGTGCAGATAAGACTAAAAAGGCTAAAAGGGGCTGGGTGTGACATAGGCTTTTAGTCTCTGTGAATCTGACTAGCTTCATCTATATAGAGGGCTCTAGGCCAGTCAGGCCTACATGGTAAGACCTTGTCTCAATTAATCAATCACTAAATCAGTCAGTGGGAGGCAGGTGGTACAATCCTGTTATCTCAGCTTCTCAGGGGGCTGAAGTGACAGAATGGCTTGAGCCTAAGAGCTCAATGCTAGCAGGTACTTAAAATAATATAACAAAAATGATAAGGAAATAAACCGCTCTCCTTCCACACTTGGTCTCTAGCCGTCTAGTTTCCCTCTTCAAGAGCAACCAATATTCAGGGATTCCTGTGCACTGGGTCAGGCAGAATACTGGACTCACACCCTACTTCCCTAAGTCTGTGACAGTAAGTGGCAAAGGGCTTTGCAAATGTGATTAGGTGAAAGGTGCCCAAAGCCGGTCACCTTGGGTCAGCAAAGTAGAACCACAGGATCTTTAGAAGAATAAGATCTTCAGAACATTTTAGTCCACTGACTTTCAAGATTATAAAATAATAAATGTGTGTTTCATTAAGCCATGATGTTTGTGGTGCTTTATTTTTATCAGGAGCTAATGTGTGCATATATAAACAAGTATAAGTAGATATTTTTTCCCAATACAGAGTCATTCTTCCCAGAAGCTGTCTAGTGAGGATAGGAGAAAGGTACCAAGGCCTCTCTTTCTAACCTGTGCTAAGCAATGGTATAAACATGGCTTACTTTTTGCCACAGCGTTCTCAATCCCAACTACAAACAATTTACCAAATGGTATTACAGGAGATGCATATTCTGCTTAGGAGATAATGCCAAGGCCAGCTTGCAGAAGCAGCTCATTACACCAGATCTCTGTTCTAGCCGCCAATGCTCTGCTCCTGTGAGGCTCGGTCAGAACAGTGCTTTCATAGTGATGTCTGAGAGCCTGGGTCCCTCAGCTGTGGGAGCGGCTGCAGAAGGGGAAGCACTAGAGAGAAGGCTGCTCTTTGCCATCCTGCCACCAGCACAGGTTCCCCTCTGCCTCTTCTGTGTATGATCATTTCCTTGGTCACAGCCAAGTTAACAATGTACCTAGGAAAAGGATCAGGAAACTTTTCTCTTATTCTTCTCCTTCAGGGTTAGGAAACTTTTAGTTCCTCTCTATCTGGATTTATTTTCTTTTTCTTTTAAATACAGTGTCTTTTTTTTCCCTTTGCCTCAAATTTCTTTTTTTTTTTAATTAGATATTTACTTTATTTACACTTCAAATGTTGTCCCCTTTCCTGGTTTCCCCTCCCAAAACCCTATTCCCTACCCCACCCCCCCACTCACCAACCCACCCACACCTGCTTCCTGGTCCTAGCATTCTCCTATACTGGGGCATAGAGCCTTCTCAGGACCAAGAGCCTCTCCTCCCATTGATGACCGACTAGGCCATCCTCTGCTGCATATGCAGCTGGAGCCATGGGTCCCTCCATGTGTAGTCTTTGATTGAAAGATGGTACAGGGTCTTACATTATAGCCCAGGCTTTGAACTCATGGCAGTGTCCTACTTGGCATAGAGGCAGGAACGAGCCACCAGACTACTGCTTAGAAGACTTTTGGTAATAGACTAATTAGTGAACAATGCTTTGGGCCACACGTGATCTGCAGGTTTTGTTTTGTTGTCTTCTTTGGGGGAGAGGGGGAGAGAAATGGCTCATCTGTTAGGAGAACTAGTTGCTCTTCCAGAGGACCCAGCTTCAATTCCCAATACCCACAAGGGAGTTCAAAACTGTCTGTAGCTCCAACCCCAGGGGATTGGATGCCCTCTTCTGGCCTGCATAGGCATCAGGCACACAAGTGGTACACAGACACATGCAGGCAAAAACACCCAGACCCATTAACATAAAATAAACTTAAAAATCCATTACAAATGTAAAGCCCTGTAAAAGCTGGGGCTGCAGAGATGGTTCAGTAGGTAGAAGTAGGTACAATCACAAGGGCCTGAGTCCAGAGCCCAAGCACCCATATTAAAAGCTGAGCACGACAACGTGCATCTCTAACCCCAGCTCTGGGTAAGGCAAGCAAGTCGGGGCAGAGACAGACAGATCCCTGGAGCTCTCTGGCCAGCCAGTCTAGTTCAAGGTTCAGTGAGAGACCCTCTCTCAAAAAAATAAGGCGGCAAGAACAGTTTTGTTCTCTGGCTACCATGTGCACATATACACAGGTACATCTGTATCTATACACATATGGACATATGCAGACACTACACAAACACCTAAACACATACATGTATCACACACATGCACACACACCACACATATACACATAAATAATAAAATATTTTAAATGCTTTTAAAATATGAAAGCCATTCTTAACTTAGGGGGACCTAAAAAACAAAACAAAACAGACCTAAAATTGGTTTAGCTCACTGACTGTATTATTCTAGTCCTGGCTAAGACATTGAAAATATTATATGAGTGTCTTAAAATCTAGCCCCAAATTGTGCATGGCTACAACATATATAAATGTATATGTAAATGTATATACAAAATTCTACTATGAGCAGAAAGCCCCATGGTCACAGTCCAGTGAAGCAATGGCTGAGTCTGATTTCTAGGAAATGACTGTGAGGTCCCCACACACTTGTAAATGTCAGCTCCGTATCGCTTGGGCCTGAGAATGGTGGGCACAGTAAAGGCAGAGGAGTCTAATGAGAGAAATATGTATACAGAATACCACCCTGCCAGAGGACAAAGTGAGAGAGAGGGTCTGACTCCTCAGAATTGTGGCACTGTGATATGCAGCTTCTCCATGCTCACCAGTGCACACAGGGCTGACAAGACTCTACTAGTAAGACTCAAGTCAGATGCTTCTGTGTTGGGAGGTGGTCTCTGTACGCATGCACCGTGTGTATACGTGGAGGCCAGAGGTTGACATTAACTGTCTTCCTCTATTGCTCCACTTTATTTTGAGGCAGAGTCTGTCACTGAACCTGGTGTTCCCTGATTGGCTAGACTTACTGGCCAGCGGACCTCTGGAGCCTCCCTGTGCTGAGCCTGCATGCCTGTGCCACCTCGCCTGCCTCTGTGTGGCTCTGGAGTTGCCTTGCAGCAAGCATTTCACCCAAGAAGCCACCTCCTCAGCCCCAGACTCCATTTTAACCAGGAAGTGCAAGTTACAAGTGACCAGAACCAGGTTTTCTTGACATTTCCAGAAGACATCAGTCCTGAGGTGAAACAAGCAAAGGGCAAGAGGACATGGGAGTGAGGGGGGAGCTGCAGGGCAAACACTAAACAGACTGGATTTCACAAGCTGCTGTCTTACTATTATTCAAAATACCTGGGGCTCAGTAATTGCATTTCCCAGAACTGAAACAAATATACTCCCAGTTAGCACTTAAAACAAAGCTGAGTTATCCAGTGAAGCACTGTTTGTAAAAGATCAAATAAATATTGGCACACCTGTGCAGGGGAACATTAACATAGCTATTTACAAAATAAAGAATGACGGACATCTTAATATCCTAATGTGAAATAAATGAGAAGGGTGTTTAAAAACAAAAGGGCAAGTGAAAAACAATTCATTACTCGCAGAACTATTCCTCTGTCATGTGTTGGGGGTTTATATCCAATGCTGCTCTCCCTCTTACCTGGAAATGCCTCTCACCAGGACAGCCTCGCCATCACTGAGGCAGCCCCAGGAGTTGAGAACCTGCAGGCACCTTCTCCTCTTTGTGCAGAGGATGCCATCTTTCAAAGATCATCACCACAATACTAGGCACCAGCTCAGATCCCAGACTCGTTCCTCATTTGTCCTGTCCTGTTGAACAGATGCCTTTTGGATTTTCAGGAAACAATAACGCTGGTTTTGTCTAAGCCAAGCAGAACCTCAGTAACAGGGGGATGCGGTCAAAGGCAGTTATTGAAATAACCTTAACTTCCAGTTTTGAGCCTTATGAATACATGTATCTGAAAGCCTAGAGCAGCTGGCTTAGTTGTTCTGTGTCTTTACATCACAAACAGCTCCGGCTAGCCAGAGTCATTAAGCATTTCTCAAGGCTTTGAAGAATTGAACTGTCCTTGTACAGCTGATGGCAGCTGAAGTCCCTTCTAATGGCAGTTTCAAGGTCTGCTGTTACTCCCTCAGCTTCCCAGTATGCACAGGCAGTGAGCTCTCACATTCACCTCAAAGCAGAGCCCTGGCGAGAGAGACACCTGACCTTCCTGTGCCCAGAGTCACCCATCGGCTTATACAGGCCCAGAGCTCTTCCCTGTCAAAACAAGGCCCAAGCTTAGCAGCCTGAGCAGGACAAAGAGACAGAAACCTCCAGGCCTCCTCAAGGTGCACCTCAAAGGCATCTTCTTTCTCTCCTGTCCCTTCTGAGCTGTCCTACTGGTGATCTGCCAAATTTAACTGTACATATATACAAATCTCCTCTCATCTCTGTTGGGTAAATAGCAATTTCCAAGTAGAGACAAGGTCCTGATATTTTGAATACAAGAGAGCATGACAGGCATGTGGGCAGTGCAAGCAGACATCACGACAACCACCCCAGAGTCCTCTGCGATCATGGGGCCCCATCCCACACACAGGTAGTGATGGTTCCTTTCTTGGTAGCAGTAAATCAAAGCAGAGAGTGGGATGTGGGGAAGTTCTATACATACAAAAGGCAAGGTTGTTTCTACTCAGGACACACCAACCCTGAGAAGTCCGTGAAAAGATTCAAAAGTTAGTTCCTGCTAACACAGGCCATCATGGGCCACATATACAGTGCCTTGGCTATGACAGAATTGAACGAACAAACCTAAATGTCTGAGAAGTAGCCACTCAGGATCCCGGGGAGAAGGCGGGGAGGGGCAGGGGAGAGTGGAGGGAGGGGAGCTGCAATCGAATGTGTTTATTGTATGAGAATTAAAAAACAAACCAACCACTGAAGGTGGTAATCTGGGGAGCCCCTAAAAGACTCAATACCCCAAAGGGAGAACTAAAACTCCTAGCAACATTCATCTTCTTTTCTCTTTTTAATTAAATTATTTATTTATTTACATCTCAAATGTTGCTCCCCCTCCCAGTCCCCTCATCCTCCATCCCTCCCCTTTGCCTCTGAAAGGTTGCCCTCCCTCCAAGAAAACTTTTACAGCTGATAAACAACTTCAGTAAAGTGGCTGGATATAAAATTAACTCAAACAAATCAGTAGCTTTCCTTTATACAAGTGATAAACAGGCTGAAGAAAATTAGGGAAACAACACCCTTCACAATAGCCACAAATAATATAAAATATCTTGGTGTAACTCTATCTAACTAAGCAAGTAAAAGATCTGTATGAGAATATCTTCAAGTCCCTGGAGAAAGAAGTCAATTAAGGCCTCAGAAGATGGAAAGATCTCCCATGCACATGGATTGGCAGGATTAACATAGTAAAAATAGTCATCTTGCCAAAAGCAATCTACAAATTCAATGCAATCTCCATCAAAATTCCAATACAATTCTTCACAGACATGGAAAGAACAATCCTTAACTTTATATGGAAATACAAAACACCCAGGATACCCAAAACAATTCTCAACAATAAAACTTCTGGGGGCATCACCATACCTGACCTCAAGCTATACTACAGAGAAACAGTGATTAAAAAAAACTGCATAGCATTGGTACAGAGACAGACAGGTAGATCAATGGAATAGAAATTAAAGACACAGAAATAAACCCATACACCTACAGACACTTTAATAAAATGTTTTTGGCAAAGAAGCCAAAACCATACAGTGGAAAAAAGACAGCATCTTCAACAAATGGTGCTGGAACTGTCGGTCTGTAAGTAGAAGAATGCAAATTGATCCATATTTATCACCTTGCACAAAGCTCAAGTCCAAGTGGATCAAGGACCTCAAAATAAAACCAGATACATGGAGTCTAATAGAAGAGAAAGTGGGAAATAACCTCAAACACACTAGCACAGGAGAAATTTTCTGAACAGAACACCGATGGCTTAGACTCTAAGTCAACAATTGATAAATGGGACCACATGAAACTGAAAAGCTTCTGTAAAGCAAAAGACATTGTCAATAGGACAAAAAAAAAAAAAAACAGCAACATTTTCTGTGAAGTCCCTATAGGCCAGGTGGCAGCATCAAAGAGCAGCAGTGGTTGTCTCTGCTCAGGCCTGTCCTCGCCAAAGCCTGCACCCTTCTGAACTGTGCCTATATTTAAGTACACACTAACCTTGGACTAGAAGCTGGGGAGCTACTTCTCACCCAGGAGTTGGGGGGTTAGATCCAATACTGCTCTCCCTCTTACCTGGAAATGCCTCTCACTAAGACAGCTTTGCCATCACTGAGGCAGCTCTAGGAGTTGAGAACCTGCAGGCACCTTCTCCTCTTTGTGCAGAGGATGCCATCTTTCAAAGATCATCACCAAAATACTAGGCACCCAGCTCAGATCCCAGCTCTGCTACTTGCTAACTATGCACCTTTAGAACTTCATATAGTGCCCCTCCCTGGCTTGTCCCTTGATGTATAAACCAAGGGGAGACTAAACAGGGTGAGTTACTGTGCACTCCGAGCAGTTTCTCCACGAACCCTATGGCAACAGAAACAACACACAGCTCCCTCCCTCCCTCCCTCCTACGGTGTTCCCAGGGATGAGGCCTGGGGGACAGTATACAGGAGGAGTACCAACAATGCAAAGTCACCAGGAGAAGGGTTTCTGGGCGGACTTACCTTTCCTGCATCCACCAGCTCTGCAATTTCATCTAGATACGGACCGCTGGCCATGAAGAAGGCCCATCTGTAATGGACTCCTTGCCAGAGATGCTTAAAGGAAGAAAATAACCATGGTAAGTGTATAGAAAAGAAGACCTAGCTAACTGCAGCTAACAACAGACATGTCCTGCATGACCAAGACACATAAACCAGTCCATTGCCCATTTCACGCTGATGTGTGACTGCGTGCCCAGGACCTTGGCCTGGTGACTGACGGAGAGCAGATACTGTATAACATTTATAGAATAAGCAAATGAGCACGACTTATCCGTGTAAACTCAGGCGTCTTCCTGCATAACAACACAGGAAAGCTTTTCTTAAATGACAGTCCAAATAATCCCATGCATGGAACTGCTTACCTACAAGGAATTAGGGACCAGAGCCCCAGGCATTCCCCACTGAAGCTTACAGGAAGCCGAAAAAGAGACTTCTTAGATTCAAAACTGCTTTAGGAACAAGAGTCACTAAAAGTTGTTTTCTGTTTCTCTGACAGGAATAAAAGAAGCTTCAAAGACAAAGAGTATAAAATAGTTTTATATCATGGCTGGGTCTCTTCATGGTAACACCAAGCCATCTAGTCTTTGTGGAGGAAAACCTCTCAAGATAAAGGTGGGCAGACTCCTACACAGCGAGGCTCACCTCTGCCTCTGTGCCCTGCCCACTTACAACTGCTACTCTTTGCACTCTTGGGACATGGTCTCAACATGTAGCCCAAGCTACATTCAGACAGTGCTGCCTTTATGCAGGAGCTGAGGGTAACATCATCAAATGGGGTACGCCAAGCTCTGAGAAACCTCTGCGGGACCTGACTCCTCAGGTGGACAAGGACTCTCCAGTACCACGTCGCTCAGGCTCTGCCCTGCTACCAAGGAGGGCAGGGAGTCCATCTGATCGCAGCTGTTGTAGAGCAGGGCTCCCTACACTGTGGGTTATGTCCACACATGGAGTCATGAGAATGCTAACAATTAAAGGCTGTCTCAGTATATGTGGCTCATCACTGATATGCTAAGCTGTGCCCAGCACAGGGCCTGCCCAGTAAATGACAACCACAGGAGACTGGTTCAGCTGATCTCCTAAGGTCTGCCATTGGTTCCAGAACCACAGTGACAACATTCTGGTACCTGTTCAGGGTAACAAAAGGGAGCTAAAATGGCCACAAATAACACATGTGAAGTCCTTCACAGTACGCTCCTCTACAGAGACAGCTACTTGATTTGTAACAGCCCAGTTCATGCTCTGCTACAAGATGTCTGTATGGTCTTCCCAGGCCACTATGGCTGAATCTAACCTAATACTGTTATAATATTATACCATGCTCCAAAGGGATAGAAACCCACAAAAGCTTTTAAGCACTTTCAGCACATCAGGGTTAGAAGAGTGATGATGTGTCAACCATGAACTTTTAGACCTGTTTGACAAGTCTTTTCCACTATCATCTTTCCAGTGAGAGGAAAGAGAGAGCTGAGCTCTCAAAGGACAGCTTTGGAGGTTCATGTATGAAGTCTTTCCAAACAACTGTGAAGTCTTACATACAGGCTAAGCTTGCCTTTTAAAGTCTGGAACCCCAAGTTTTGAAACAAAGAACAGTTAAGATTCCTTTTCTGCCCACAACTACCTTATGGTTTTCCTTCAGTTGCTTCTGGACACTGTCTGAAAGAAGTGAGCTAACTCAGCAGCCACTCTATTCACCTCGGCACCGTGCGCGTGTAAGGCTAATGAGTTGTCTTCGCGTTACTCTTTACTATCTATAA
Organism: Mus minutoides; assembly: GCA_902729485.2. Classification (NCBI taxonomy): domain Eukaryota; kingdom Metazoa; phylum Chordata; class Mammalia; order Rodentia; family Muridae; genus Mus; species Mus minutoides. The sequence goes on along the minus strand of LR749823.1, from coordinate 1,074,360 downwards.
CAAGGTAAGTCCTTGGAATTTAAGAAACCAAAGTCTTAGCCGGGCGTGGTGGAGCACGCCTTTAATCCCAGCACTCGGGAGGCAGAGGCAGGCAGATTTCTGAGTTTGAGGCCAGCCTGGTCTACAAAGTGAGTTCCAGGACAGCCAGGGCTATACAGAGAAACCCTATCTCAAAAAACAAACAAACAAACAAACAAAGAAAACAACATTCTGGGTGGTGGTGGAACACACCTTTATTAAGGCAGGCCACTAGGAGTTCAAGGCCATCCTGGTCTATAGAGTGAGATCCAGAATAGCCAGGACTACACAGAGAAACCCTGTCTAAAAAAAAAAAAAAACAACAACAAAAAAATTTATCTTCATTTTCTTTTATCGTATATACCATTTCCCCTTTAATCCAATATTGTAGAATTACCCTAATTTACAACCTGAAATTATTCAGGCTCTGTCCCCTCTGTGGTGACAAGAGGTGATAGCATTCAGTAGAGAGGAGTCACTTAGGCCCTATTCTCAGTCCTGTAACTGAGGCTATGTGTACTAATTTCCAAGGCCTACCACTCCCTGGGGGCATTCAGTTTGGCCATTAGAATACCATGAAGTCCTAGATATAGTGGCCTGTCAATACAGTCAACCTGACGAATCTAAAGTCACTGAAACTCCCATCAGTCAACAGTAATTCAGGAGAGATAAGTATGTCAGGGTGAGATCCATCAGCCTTCCCAGCTGCTGAAGTGAAACCATGGCTTCCTTAAGGTCGTGCATCCCACAGGCCTCTGTCTGGGAACCAGTGGTAGATCCTGCTATTGCCATAAGCACAGGAGCTAGAGACTGCCTTAGGAAAAATCTACCTTTATGTACAAGGGACTGCACATGTTTTCAGGCTACTGAGAAAGCAAACCTTTAGAGATAGGCAGGAAGGAAGCAGAAGGTGGATCCCAGGGAATCAAGAGTGGTAATAACAGCTAATGACAAACTGCATGAATAGAAGCCTTTATGTCCGAGGCCTTGTGCCACGCTCTTGACGTGGATTGTCTGTTAATGCTTGCAGCAGCACAGGAAAGTACACAGATTAGCAACCTCACCTTATGGGCAAAGACCCCGGGCTTAGAAACAGAAAGCAGTATGCTCAGGGTCACGCAGCTACTACACTGAGGTTCAGTAACTGAACCCTGCTTTTTTTAGTCTAGAGACCATGCTAGCAGTCCCTGTGATAGGCTGGCTCCAAGAGAAGAGAAAGTGGCCAAGCAGCAAACCAATTCCCAATAGGCACCTGCTCACTCCCACCAATCAAGACTTGCCTTCCTACCTTCAATGCCTTTGTACCCACGGTGACTCCTGTCTGCAACATGCCATCAGCAATGCCCAGTCGGTCCATGTTCAGGAGGAAAGGAGTCACCAGAGTCACATAGGTAGCTCCTGACCACTTCTTGAGAAAATTTAGAGCCCATGTTTCAGTAGATCCACCAACGTTATCAAGGATAAAGTCAAACCTAGAGGGAAAGGATCAAATAAACACACTGCTAGTCTCTACCCGGGTCACAGAGTCTCTTTCCTCCATCTGCAGTTGGCTACAGGGTGTATTCAGCCGCAGCTCACAAACCGTGCATACTGCATCATCCCACAGAGCAAAGAGGGCTGCCTTGGATGGAGGGGAGAAGGCCCATCTGCTCGCCTCATTTACACCATAAGCAAATGGGTCTGAGCTGGGTCATTTGGGTCACCATGCGGAGAACCAATCTCACGCAGTCCCTGAGGAGTGGGCTGAGAGACCCTGCCATCATGGTGAGGACTGCAGAACTGGCTCCCATATCAGCAACATATTTTTCAGTATATCTGACTCCTTGAAGAGAAGTGTACTCAGTGTTTGCCCACAAAAGTGACTTGTCAGAAATGTGTCCTCTTTATCTTCTGCAATGTTCTTTTTGTGTTTTATGTATAACATCAAAATAACGCACAAAAGAAAAAAAGAAAGAGAGAAAAAAGAAAAACCAATACCCTCCCCTCAGCCTTCAGTGTTACTCTGACATGCCCCCACCCCAAACTGTCAAAATAGGCTTCACAGAACTGACAGATACTCAGATCTCTAAATCTAACCTAATACTGTTATAATATTATACCATGCTCCAAAGGGATAGAAACCCACAAAGGCTTTTAAGCACTTTCAAAGTTCTGTTTAGAAAATGCATGTGTATAAACTAATCAGCTGGAGAATTCCTCTCGGGTAAAGTTTTTTTCCCCCTTCCAAATTCATCTGGAGGAAGGCAAACATCAAAGCTTCTAAACTGGCTCTGGCCAGCTTCAAGGGTACCAAGTCTTTCATGGGATTAAACTACAGACAGACAAAAATTAAAGGCTAAGCAAGGCAGGAGTGACCTTAGCAGAGGATCATACCTCTCATTAGGAACGCTTCTACTGTATTCCTAACACACTGTATTGAGGCTATTTAATCTGTGGTAACCTTAACTACTGTTATGGAATGGCAAACTGTGAAAAGAAGTCCGGAGACAAGCTGTAGGCTCAGTTACGCCAGGAATGATTGATGGCATGACCTTGAACTAACCAAACATCCATAAAGCCACCACCTCTGCTTTCTCAACCACCACATAATTAATCGGGTTAGAAAGAGATTTCAAACTCTTTCTTGCTGTAAAATTTCTAAGATTAAAATATCAAGAAAGTTGTTTCTTGGAGGAAGTCACAAGTTTACTATAGACAGATTCAGAGTTCAACCTCTAAACAGAGGTTATAATTATAAAAACCAACTTCAACTAAACTATCTGTGCTGGTTTGAATGAGAATGGCTTAGACAGGCTCAAATATTTGAATGACTTGGTCCCAGTTGGTGGAAGTGTTTGGGACCAATTAGGAGGTGTGGCCTTGTAGGAGATGTACTTGGGGGTGAGCTTTGAGGTCTCAAAAGCCAATGCCATTCCCAGTTAGTGAACATCTCTCTCTCTCTCTCTCTCTCTCTCTCTCTCACACACACACACACACACACACACACACACACACACACGGTTGTTGATGTAATTAAATGCTTTCTTTTATAAGTTGCCAGGAAGACTCATGAAGGCATGAACACTTGCTTAGAGAAGCTGAGGGGATTGTCACACTGATCTGAGAGGCCAGACAAAGTGTCCTTCAGCAATCTGGCAGTCAGGATCTCCTTTGGAAATGAATCATGAACACAGATACAATTAAAGGTCAACAGAGGGGAACAGGTTGGCCATGGCCTTTGGGTCATGCTGCTCTTACCAACAGCAGAAAATAGGAGATCAACTACTGCTATCCAGAAGCCAATCCTTGGAGACTGTGATTCATGGTTCACCCTACAGAAGCACACACCTGACACCCAGATACTTAGCTCTGAATTCTCAATCACATTAGATATGTTCTTGACACGGGAGCTTCACATGTACTTTTGCTTCGAATAAGAACAACTGTTCTTCTAGGTTCTCTCAATAATTAAAGAAAGAGCTTGAGAGATAGCCTGGTCCTGAAGACTGTTTGCCATACCATCCTGAGGACAGAGTTTGGATTCCAGCACTGTTTAACAAGATAGCATCTGGTTCATGCTAAATCCCAGTTCCAGAGGAGCTGGAAGCAGGAAGATCACTAGAGCTTGCTAGCTTACAGTCTAGCCAAGAAAACATGAATCCCAGTTGTAGGGAGAGATCCTGCCTCAAAGGACCAGGTGGAGAGTGGTAGAGGGGGATATATGATAGCCTCTTTTGTCCTCCACTTACACACACACACACACACACACACAATTAATCAAAATACTATATAGCAGGAGGAGACATAAGCCAAGAACAAGACCAGCTTAACTGAAGCCTCTGGACCAAGCAGCGCTTCTTTAATGAGGATTCTTTTACTATCCGCTGTGACCACCTCCTCCCCAGGCAGCTTTCTCGTGCCCCCCCACCCCCACCCCACTTCAACATTCCATAGAGCACTATGCTGGATAGTCACAGCTAGTGTCCTCAGAGAGGAGAAGGCTTGAATGAGAAAATGCCTACATAAGATCCGCTGTAGGCAAGCCTATAGGGCATTTTCTTAACTAGTGATTGATGGAGAAGGGCCCAGCTCACTGTTTGTTGAAGCCATCCCTGCGCTGATGGCCCTGGGTTCTGAAAGAAAGGATGCTGAGCAACTCATAAAGAGCAAGCCAGTAAGCAGCACCCTCCATGGCTTCTACATCAGCTCCTGCCTCCAGATCCCTGCCTATTTGAGTTCCTGTCCTGTAGAAAGACTATCTTATATATGGATGTGGCACCTGTCAAAAATAAATCTGATGACCCATGAATCAGGCAGAAAATAAGAGGGTGGGGCATCTGGGAGACAGAAAGAATTCTGGGATAGTGTGAGGCATGGAAGATTCACATAGGAAGATGTACTGAGATGGATGCATGGTACCTGAGCACAGGTAACCAGTCATGTGACAGAATGTAGGTTAGAATAAATGGGTTATCATTAGTTATGATATAGTCAGAGAAGAGCCTAGTTATATGGCCAAGGTATCTGTAAATATATTTTGAGTCTGAGTCTTTTTCTGGGAGCACTGCGCTGGGAGGAAGAACCAGACCTCACTTCTACACTATTGTGACTTTCTTCAACGGTGAGCAGTGATATGGAAGGATAACCCAAATAAACGCTTTCCTCCTCAAGTTGCTTTGATCATAATGTTTCATCACAGCAATAGAAAGTCTAACTAGGACAAACTGGTACCAGGGTCGTGGAGCATTGCTGTGATAGACCTAACCATGTTGTTTTGGTTGGGGCTTGTGGAACTTTGGATGAGAAAAGATATTGGGTGTTCAGAGCTTGGTGGCCTATTCTTTGGAGGCCTGGGAGAAAAGAATGTTGAGAGCAGTGCGGACTCTGGGGACCTGGCTTGTGAGTTCTAGGGGAGTCTGAGAATCCCTTCTAGACTCTGTCTAGACTATTTGCTATTCTGAACAGAGAATCTGAGGCTCTGAAGCTGAAGAATAAGGCTGTGATTAACAAGAGACCAGAACCTCAGAAGAAAAACCTTTGCTTCAGTGACACAATGGATGGTGGTGGTCAATGGAGCTAAGTTATTAGCAGTGACTAAGAAGAGACTACCATCACTAAAGTGAAATCTTTTTAGGAAATACTTCCTCAGAGTAGCACACAGAGCTGTGTTTGAGGTGGCCACAGTTTGAGGTGGCCACAGTTATACCTCCTGCTGACAGCCAAACTTTATAATGTGGAAGAGTCACCCAGGTGGTACTGGTTTTGAAGGCATAAAAGGATCATGAGAAGCAGCTGAGGCTTGGCACCATGAAGAGAGCTCAGGAAAGGCTATTGGTGAATGTGCAAAGCAGTTGCAGCAGAGCCCCCAGCAGTTTGGAGATACCGGTACCATGGCATGAGCACCAAGAACAGCAGCAGCAGTGGAGTGGATCCTGCCCCAGCTTAGAAGAGGCAAACTTGTGTGTGCTGCAGAGGGTGGAGCCGAAGAAGTGACCCAAGACCCTTGAAGGACCCCAGATGACTTTAACTTGGGTGGGAAGGAAAGGGAGCAGGTTGGAATTGTATGAACTTTAGATTTTAGGAGACTAGGTATTTTTAAGAGACAACTTTCAAAGCGTTTGAATTTGTAAGGCTGAGACTTTTCAATAGTTTGTAAAACACCTTATATTATGATATCTTTATTAATGTGATCTTGGAGACAGACAAGGAAGGAAGGGTCTGACAGGGATGGTGACGGGGATGGTGACAGGGATGGTGACAGGGATGGTTGTGTATCCGCTGACAAGGAGTCAGCTGTGTCTTATGTCAACTTTACACAAGCTACAATAATCAGAGAAGAGGGAAGCTCAACTGAGAAAATCCCTACATATGATTGGGCTACAGGCGGGCCTGGGAGCATTGTCTGAATTAGTGACTGCCCATAAGCACACCCTCCATAGCTTCTGCCTCCAGGTTCCTGGCCTGTTGGAGCTCCCATCCTGACTTAACTTCGATGAAGAACAGTGATGTCGTGTAAGCCAAACAAGTCCTTCTGTTCCCAGGCCTCTTTGGTCCTGGTGTTTCTTCACAGTGACCGTGAATAAGGCAAGTACTAGCAACTAAACCCCCTCCAAATGGAGTGTACGCTCTGGGAAGGAGGAGGTATGTCTGGCTCACCAGTGTCCAGTGTCTACAACAGTGGCCTGGCAACAGCTGAAGCTCCTTAAGGACAGAACACACAAGGCGTTAGCTGGCTGCCCGGGAGCACTGCAGTGAGAAGCACTGCAGAGAGGAGCACCTTGTTTTGTTTCTAACCTTCAAAATTATACTTCTAGTCAGTATGGCTTCTGAAAATGAACTTTAGAAAGGAAAGAAGAAACTCTGAAATTGTAGCCAAATACTTGTGAGCTGTACCTTCAGACAGACCCCAGTCAAGAGCAACAGGGCTTGAGAGATTTCCCAGGTCTGCCCTATCTGTTACCTTAGGCCAAACCACAGGCTGGCTTTCTGGCATTTGGCATGCACCACACTGCTCCCTGCCAGCGTTTATTCTTACACTGTTTCTTTCCTATGTCCTTACTGAGCCGAAACACTGAGAATGTGTTTAGTAGTAATCATGTGGTTTATGTCCTACTCTCTGTTCTTCCTGTAATGATGCCACAGAGGGACCACACTTCCCACTACTGCCTTCAGACGTCCGATAAGTCAGCAACAAAAGCTGGTTTATCATCCATCAGACCACGGATAAAAAGTAACTTCCAAAGTACATACTATATGGAATGAATCCAAAGGACAAGAATGTTTTGACTCTTCTAGAAGACTGCAACGTGACCAGAAGCCACCAACCGCCCTCAGAGCTGCACACTCAACTGTACTGTGCCTTCTTCCCCACAGGAATATTGCTCTACTACTTACAGTTTGAGAGATTTCAATTGCTCTTCCACACTTCCCAGCGTGTAATCAATGACTTCATCTGCTCCAAGCTTCCTCACAAGCTCACTGGCATCTTTCGAGCAAACGGCTGTCACATGAGCACCCCAGGCTTTCATTACCTGCCAAGGAGAGGGGAGAAGGGGCAGAGCGGAAACATGGCATTTTAAAAAAGAAAGCATTGGGCCCTGGTGCACACTTCTCAGTGTGACCTCTAGAGAACTTTTAAGTTCCCCTCTTAACAAGAACTGCAGGACGCTACCTATCAGATACGGTACAAATGTTTGTCAAGAAAATCCCACTAGATCTCATCTTCCACAGGCAATTCAACCTTGCTGTCTTGTAGTTTATGCAGGACCCCACCAGGATCAGACAAAACAGGAGAGTTACAAACTTCAACCTTAGCACCTTCAATGACAAAGGGCAAACACTGTCACACAGCCTCGGGAAGTGATTATCTGACAAGCACCCAGAGTACAAAATTACACCTCCTCTTCATTTGTGTAACCAGAATGTGTGGAGTCAGACAGTGCATCTGGGGCTGAGATGACAACCAGATTGGCAAAGTGCCTGTGAGACAAGCACGAGGACCTGAGTTCAGATCCCAGCTCCCATATAAAAGGTTGGGCACGGAAGCATATGTCCGCAGACCCAGTGCTGGGGAGGCAGAGACAGTGATCGCCCTGGAGCTTCTCAGCCGGCTAGCATAGCAAAATCAATGAGCTCCAGGTTCAAGTACTAGACCCTGCCTCAAAGTACAAATGGTGAGTGACGGAAGAAACACAGCGTCAGCCTGGCCTCCACATGCACGCACACACAGTCATCAGCTATCAGACGCTAGATAATTAAGAAAATACAGACATTTTAGCTTTAGAATATGAATTGGGTCCTCTCCCTTAGAGTAAGAAGGTCTAGGTAAATGGTCTCTCCATTTTAAAATGCAGATAGCATAAAGATAGACTTAAATAAAAGAATATATAATTCTAGTGTTATTCAGCTTTAAATATCTGAAATTGCCCTCCAAACCTGATATACATTTTTTCTATAATATCAGCTTCACAGAGCTAACAAGGATTTATTTTCAGCCCACTAGCAGGCAAGATACTTGAAATTTATCAAGATATTTTGATATTAATAGTTATGGATCAAAGTAAGTATGGTGACATACACATGCCATCCCAATACTTTGGGGCATAGTGCCAAAGGATCAGATATCCAAGGTCATCCTTAACTATACAGTCTTGAGGGTCAGCCTGCAATGCATGAGATCCTATCTCAAGTCAACAACAACAAAAATATCTCCCAAGGATTCATATAACCTTAAAATCTGAGGAAACTGAACCACTGAGGAACTCTAACATGTAATTTTTGTGTTTGTGGGTTGCAGACGGGGCCTCTTGAATAAAGGGATCTGCTGCTTTCAACAGCAAGTCCTGAGTCAAACATGTGAGGTGTGAATCTAGAAAAGCTCACTGTGGCCACCCTTTCCCCAAAACCTATGCAAGCCATTGCTGAGGAAAGGGGATGTGCTAAGACCTATGAATAGTATAGCTTCTTCTTTAAGGATTTATTTATATTTGTTTAATGCATATGAATGTTTGCCACGTGTGTATCACATCCATGCCTGGTGCCCACACAGGCCAGAAGGGGCACTGGACCCTGAGACTGAAGTTACAGACAACTGTGAGTTGCCATGAGGGTTCAGGGAAACAACCCCCAGTCTATGAGAGCAGCCAGCACTCCAAATGGCTGAGCCAGCCCTCCAGGCCCCTGTTCTCTTTAAATAGTATTAAGTCCTCAGGAAGACTTGATATATCACGTGATACAACAGTTCAACCTTTTGGCCCTTAATATCCAGCTTTTCCTAATTCACTGCACTAGCTAGTTATCTTTACTACTAAGAAGTTTGATGAGGAAGTTTTCATGTAAAATGAAGTTTAAATACAGAAAGTTCTTAGAAGGCAGATACAACTGGAATAAAGAAACAGAACACGGGGAATCAAAGGTTTTTCTTGTATCCTGTCTCAGCACACACCCCTCTCCCAAATATCTCCTTTTTGAGTCACCTTTATCTTTATTTTTTACAGTAATCAATTCCTAGTATTTAAAAAATGTCATCTAAATATGCATTCCTGAGGCATAATTTGGTTGTGTTCATTTTTAAAATGGAGCGGGGGAGCCTCTTCTAAATTACATGGTACCATATCATTCTATCCCTTTGTTCTCTTATCATTTATCTGTGAAAGAATCTAGGCCATGTGACCTGCAGCATTGCCCTATAGTTTGGAGCTTCCGAATGCACAAAGGGCAGATCTCATGGTGCTGTGTCCTCTGCATTCTGAAGACTGGACAAGATTGGGTTTCAGTCTCTTCAGAAAACCCTGCATGGTATCTAACAAAGCTTAAGACTTCAGCAAGCTGCCAGAGCTCAGGACTTAAGCCTGTCCACGAGGGCTGCCGAGTAGTAATGCTCAAATGCCACCTCTTTCCATGTAATGGCTGTAGTTAATAAAGAAATGCCTCCCTTCAAATATGATACGGTTCACTCAGTCATACATGTCATTTAAAGTGGCACTGATGGGATGGCAGCATACTTAATTATTTCCCTTTATCAATTTATAATTTGTTCCTCATAATGTTCCAAAATTAACCACTTTTCCAAAAAAAAATCAACATAAATTCATGAATTTAAACATCTTTCTTGGACTCAAGCTACCATAATTATCTTTTCAGAAACTGAAACTGTCACATCTTTGGCAGTCTTTAAGATGGCTCCCAAATCTGACACTGATCTGATGATGGTTTTCATAGTGTCCCCAGTGTTTAGTGAAACTAAGGCTCCCTCACACACTGTACACCCTCTCTGACCTCCCATTTCTCTAAGAGGCTCTGCATTCTGCCGTCAAGAAGTGACACCACAGGAGATGTTTCATGAATTCATATGCGTAGACACTTGAGTTCTCACTGATAATCACAATCAAATGGGAGACTGGAGCTGAGGACTGACTGTGCTGGGGGTAGCGCTCCGCATGCTCCAGGCTGAGTCCAATCCCTAGAGCCCTTCTCCAGGATATCTACTGATTAGAATATGGCTCATGCCTGCCATGTTTGCTTTGTGGTAATTGTTGGACTATATACATTTATATCACTTGGACTTTTCTGAGTTATATTTCACAACAGAAAACTTTAAAAGATTTTCTAAATCTATGTACATGTGTCTAAGTGACTGTAGGCCATGTGTGAGGTGCCCAAGGAAGCCAATGACTTCTTGTGTTCTTACTCCTAACTACAACTTAAATGAGTGACTATTCCTCAAAACTAAAACCAGAGGCACTAGGGGTGTGGCACAGTGGTACAGAGAGCCATGAAGTAAAACCTCCAAAATGACCAGTTAAACTTTACCTTTAATGGGTATGTAGTGGCAGCAGAAGCTGCCTATCACAGCTTGGTTCTCTACGCCCCAGCATTTGTTACTTGTTATTATTTTATTGAATTACAACCACCCTAGTAGGTATCCCAAGGGGGTCCCTTCAGGAGTCACACTGGGAAGCAAACCACGAGTAGAGGTGAGAATGAACCTGGTGCAGACTGACTTTGTCAACCTGGATCAAGCTTCAGGAGTCTAAAACCAGGCAGTTTATTCCCAGTGTTTTTAAGCCCTGTATAATTTGGGAACGAGTTTCCTGGTGCAATGCAATTCATGGTACACAAGGAAGTATAATTACATTGAAACTCAACTCAAGATCGTGCCATTTCTTCCAAGAAGATGGGTTCTAGAGATAGACCAGCTGTACTAGCTTAGGAGCCTAAGAGTCTGGCCTGATCTGGTCATACAGACAGCCAAGATAACATTTAGGCTATTAGCCACCTCTAGCCCAGGTTGTGAGGGCTTGGGACAGACTCTAGCTATACAGCTAATGTAAGGGTCACTTAGACTATTAGGTATCTCTGGTCTTGGCTGTGGTAGCTGGGAGACCGCCTGGCTGTAAAGGTCATTTAGATTACCAGCCACCTCTGGTCCTGGCTCTAGGAGCTTGATATGGCCTGGCCCATCAGGTCACAAGGCTGTTAACCACCTACAGTTCTCTGCTTTCTGGGTGGAAAAACAGGTTTTTCGTCTTTCCCATTAGAAAGACAATCCTGTGTGCTTAACATTCCTGGTTTCTCTGGAGATCTGTAGGCTTCCTGCTCTGCTCAACAGTCTCACGGTAGTTTTGAATGATGTTCCCCACTGGAGGAATGCCCAGCGGCTTCCCATGAACTTACAGGCCATTTCCACACACTCTTTCAACAACAGTCTACTCTGAGTTTTTCCCACGTTTCTTATTGGTGTATATTAACACAATGTGCTTCACTGAGCTTTGTTACCTTAGCACAGGATATCACTTAGGTAGCCTTGGCTTCAAACTAAAGATCCTCCTGCCTCAGCCTTCCAAGTGCTGGGATTACAAGCATTTACCACCATGTTTGGCATCTTTTCCGGTTTAAAAATGGTAATGTCATTTTGTTGTTCAAGTGTGGGTCCTTTATGTAGTATGGAGATCAAACCTTTTTCAGATTAATAACTTGTAAATACTCTCCATGGTGTGATGGTTAATACCGATTGCTAACTTGTCAGGATCTACAATCCCCTGGTGGCAAGCCCCTAGGCACACCTGTGAGGGATTATCTACACCAGGTAACTGAGGTAGGCAGCCCCACTTCCTGACTGAGGTGCCAGACTGCACAGAAAGAAGAGCTGGCTGAGCACCAGAGTCCATGGCCCTCTGCTTCCTGCATGCATCAGCTGCCCCAAGACTCTGCTGCTGTGACTCCCCTGACTGGGGACTGTGAGCCAGAGCTCGTCCTTTCTTCATCTCTTCTGTCACAGGCACAGACAGTACCTAAAACATGTGGGCTGCTTCTCTTTTTATCCCTTGATAGTGCCCTTTGATGTATCAAGATTTTTAACTTGATAAAGTTCAACTTATGTTTTTAGTGTCACATCTAAGAATGTGCTGCCAAATCTAAGGTGATGAATATTTATATCTGGTTTTTCTAACAGTTTTATGGCTGGTGCTCTTACGTTTAATCTTTGATTCACCTTGAATTTTTTGGGGGTATCATGTGGGTCCAATTTGTTTCCTTCGTATGTGGACATCAAGTTGTCTTATCATCTGTTAGAAGGACACTTTCTCTCACTTAATGATTTTGCCATTCTTTGTTAAAAGTCAGATGACGGGTCTAGAGACATGGCTTGTAAGTTAAGAGCACTGGCTGCGCTCTCACAGGATCCTGCATCAGTTACCAAGCTCATAATCACTATCACTCCAACTTCAGGGTCTAAAGCCCTCTTCTGGCCTCTCAGACACCTGTACACGCATGGCATACTCTCAAACAGACACGTAGACACTTTAAATATCGAAACTGAGTATAAAGACAAGACAGACCTGCCTCTTGCTGGCTGGCTCTCTCACTTCCACTCCCTCTCTCTTTCCCTTCCTCCCTCTACACACACACACACACACACACACACACACACACACACACATACACACACAGAGGGAGGGAAGGAAGGAGGGAGGGAGGGGGAGAGGGAGGGAGAAGGGGAGAGACCCATCTTATGCCACTATCCCACTATTTTGATTACTCTAGCTTAATAGTAAGATTAAGATTTGGAAATTTGGAACTAATTTTCTTCCTTTTCAAAAATTTAGCTGGCAATTGTATGTTCATTTCAGAATAAACTTGCCACGTGTGGGGAAAAGGTAGCTGACATTTTTATTGGCTTTACACATTGAATACATAGATCATTTTAAATGCACACTAGCTTTTTAACTGATCTTCAGGATACCTCATTTCCCTATGCAGTTTAGAATCAGCTTATTAATTTCTAAATGTAACATTCTTGAGTAGAAGCAGCAACAGCTTTTGGTATACGCTGCTTACTGCAAACCGGTCTCTACAGGCACCACGTTCTTCCTCCCAAAGGGCCTGCTCCACACACTCAACTGTTTGTGCTTCTTTCACTGTTTGAAATGGTCCATGTTAACTGCTGGAGAGCCTAGTGTTCCCTTTAATTACTAGGCACGCTCACTCGGATCACTCACACCAGAAGGCATTTCCTAGATGCCCTAGCTCTGCTACTACAGTAACTCAGCTCACAGACTACAGTACATTAGAGAGGAAGCAGAGGCCATGGAGGAATGAATGCTGGTCACTGGCTGGTTTCCATGGCCTGTTCAGCCTGCTTTCTTACACAACTCAGGAGCACCTGTCCTGGGCTGGCCCTTCCCACACTGAACATTAGTCATGAAAATGCCCCATGAACATGCTCATGAGCCCATTTGGCAGACATTCCCTCTTCCCAGGTAACTATAGTTGGTGTTAACAAAACTAGTACACTAGACTCAGCTTTTGAAGAAAGTAATTTATAACATATGAATTTATAAATTCATATAAACAAATGTCTTCCTAATCACAAGATTAAGAAATCCTTTTACCTGTATCGCAAAAGTACCAACTCCACCTGACGCACCCAAGATTAGCGCACTGCAACAGAAGAGAAAGCACAGCGGTGAGACACTGGGCAGGCACGCCTGAGGAACAGGACTCCTAAAGATGAGACTTCCTCAGTGACAAACAATCCCCAAAGCAAATAAAGTCGTCCTCCTTCCCAAGGCTGAGTTACACAGATCTCACCAAGAAGCTGCAGATACTTAAAATGAAATCTTTAGCACACACTTAACGGAAACACCAAACACTCACAGACAAACAATTTACTTGTGCAGGTCGCTTAGATGGTGCTCTGTAACCTGCTTCACAGTCAGTTACTCTAGGCTAAAGTTAGCGCACTTCTCTGTAAGGAGGAAACTTCTTAATGCTGTTCTCTCAGAAGTCACATTCCTGACCACATTCCTGCCGAGGTAGAAGAGCACCTTGTGTCCAGGCATGTCTTGCTAAGATCATCAACTGTCACAGGCAGACTCGTCCTCGGTAGGATTTCCTGTATAAGCTGATGACTGCTGTCAGCACCAGCACCCTGGGCTCCAGGCTCTTACCACAGCTACGCAGTTGACTTCCTGCCGCTTGAGGCCTGGGCTGGGGGAGAGACGACTTAGCCTGGAGTCCATAGAGAGGGGCAGAGATAATAAGGGAGGGAGAGAGCCTGCTCCTCTACATTTGTGACTCTCTAAAAATGTAATGCAAGGCTAGGTGTGCGTAGGCAAAGAGAAGGATACAGAGCCACCGTCCATTTCCCAAAGAAGTCTGAGATCTGAAAGCGAATCAGAAGTCAAAACTCACACCATCAGGCAGGCAAGATGGTTCAGTGGGTAAAAGTGCTTGACAGGAAAGTCTGACCACCTGAGATCAACCATCGGCACCCATAGTAGTGGGGGGTAGAGGGCAGAACAAACTCCTGAAAAGTGTTGTCTGCCTCCATACATGTGCTATGGAACATGCATGTGTACACACATGGGGTGGGGTGGGGGTGAGGGGAACCTGGACTGCATGATGTCAAACATTGTACCCAGTAGAGGTAGAAGGACATTGCATAATGGTTGTTTGGTATCTGGTACTATATTTAACTATTACAGGGGCTATTTCATGAAAATTCCCTGAGCACCCACAGAAAACACTCCTGAGATAAGTGGAGGGAGTGCCTGCCGTCTATCTACCACTATCATTACATAACTACTAGTTATAGGCCCTCTATCTTCACTATGAGACAGTATAGCATTTTGCCACCTACTGCTAACCAGTGCACTGAGCCTTAGAACACACACCCTGCCTGTAATCTTAGCTACTTCATCTTTCCTGTCCCTCACTCAAATCACAGAGGCTGATTATTATCATCTGTTGTGTGTTAAGAGTTATGACTATAATTTCCAAGTCAGCTGTTCCCTTTGAAATACCATTAAATATAATTTTAAAAAGTCTCTTTGAAAATCACATTACTTCTAGAAGTGGTTTTCATCTCAAAGCTATCACTAGTGAAGAAGAGGTGACACTCTGCAGACGTTCCATCTCCTCCAAACTTCAACCCCATGCTATGGCGTTAGTATTCCCAAGTGGGGAAAGACACAGGAAGTGTCATACAGCTGAGGTGCTGGTACACACCTGGAATCCCAGCACTCAGGAGGCTGAGGCAGGAGGATTGTAAGATCAGCCTGGGCAATTCAGTGAGACTGTCTCAAACCAAATCATGTAAACAACAAAACAACTATCATACAGATATTTAACAATTAATTTACCCATAAAATACTTGACCTTGACTTTTTGATTACTACTTAAATTAGTCAAATTCTCCTTCAAGTAACCTCACACTTTTCTTTTAATCTACACTAAGATAGAGAAGACAGGCATTTGACCAAGTTTTTAGTTGTCTAACCGGTGATTTCTGAGTCCTAAGGCTCTCTGCTTAAGAAAAACGCCTCTCTGGTGGCTCGAGACGATTTCCTAGGGAAGCTACAGAGCAGCGGCCACTACTGTTAGAAACACCCCAGCACTGGCAGTACGCGGCCTGGAGGGCTGTCTGCTTTGTACTAGGGCTGGGACAAAGGAGGACACACTTAGCGGACAGGATTAAAAGGACAGCAAATATCATGGCTGCCCCAGCTCCAACTGACAGACATGTCTCTGACCTCCTTCCTGTCAGCTTGTCTCTTCCCCATAACCCTTAATCTGAAGCAGCCTCACTTCCTAAATAAAACAGCAAAATTATCTCACAAAAGAGTGATGATCTGCAACCAGTGTCAGTTCCCAACGCTGCCACCTGAGGGAGCCCTCAAAATGCAAATGAGCTGAGAAGCAGGCTCAAGTCCGGATGAAGGTGCACCAAGGAAGTGCTGAGACACTGAGGGAGGACTTTTTTCTGGACGCACAAACTTTAGTTTTGTGTAGGGTCAGGCAGGGCCTATTCTTTTTCCAAACAAAGACAATCTCTAAAGGGACAGCAGGCAAAATAAAGTCTAAAGCCAGCAATAAGCTGATGTTCTGTGGCTAAGCTAACTGTATTCTATAAAGTACCTCGGAGACCTAAGGGAAGAGCCCTGGCACCCACCCTCACTCTGTCCTCCAGTGCTGGTCAGGAGTATTTTCTTGCCTACCTTGCTGTATGACCACACTCTACATGCAAACCCAACCAAACTGCCAAACACATTGAATGCAATTTTCCCAGCAAGAGATGAATTTCAGGCAGAGCATGATACTCAGGTGTACCCACAGCCCTACCAATCAATAAAACCGTTAAATTGCATCATATTTCAAAAATGAGGTGTAACAAATTTACAGCTTGGAGTCTGAGGGGGAGAGCATATGTATGGCTCAAGGTTTCCATTGTATACACGTACAGACACACAGACACAGACACACAGACACAGACACACACTTCCATGTTCATAGTATTTTAAGGTACTTCCATTTCTTATGATTGTCACAACTATGTAACTGAGAGGTAGGCTATTACTGTAACTCACATGTAATGATTTCGTCAAGCTGATATTTCTGGGGCCATCAAGTGCCAACTGCCACAGTTCCAATGTTTGTAATGTGTCCCTCCAGAACACTGCTCCCTTAACTCCAGATAAAGGGGCAGAAGGTATTTCAGGTCATGTGTCCGGAACCCTCATGAACGCTCCTTCTGAAGGACTTCACAATGGATCTTGGCCTTTCCAGCATGTGGAGACTGTACACCACCAAACGTTGACCCCCTTCAAACATCGAATCAAGACTGCTAGTACTTTGATCTTGACCTTTCTAGACTTCAGCAATGTGAGGAATACATTTCTGTTGTTTATAAACTACCTCTTTGTAGTATTTGGTTCTAGAAGGGGAAGGGCGTGAAACACCAGGCCCTCTATGCACCTGAAGAGAAGTCCCTGATGTGAATACTGGGGCTCCTCAAGGACCTGCACTCCAGCTTAGTTTTCACCTGGGCTACATCAATTAACAGACCCAATCTAATATCCTTTATTAAATGGCATTGGGCCTGGCATGATGAATCACTGGGTTAAGGCATTTGCCACCAAGTCTGAAAAACCAAGTTTGTTGGCAGAACCTATGTATGGCAAGAACCAACTTCCAAACATTGTCCTCTGAACTCCATATACACACTGTGGTATATGCTCATACTCTCACATGCAAATTAAATAAAATATAATTTAAATTCTGTTTAAATTTTTAGAATATGTAATGACCTTAAAAGACATAAACTTATCCCACGTCTCAAAGCTCTTCTCACAACTTAGGATCTTATGTTTAGACATTCAGAGGAAACAGCAAAGAGACCACAAACAGCATATGGCCACTTGGTGAGGTTACAGCAGAGAAGAGATAGATTCCAGGGCTCTGATTTCCCAGCACTAGGCTTTAACAGACAGTAACAGTAAGCCAAAGAATGAGCAGCAAGCTGGGAAAGGAGCTAGATTTCTGTCTGTGGTAGGATAAAGAGGTGTGGCTCCCACACACTCATGTGTCTGAATGCTTGAACCACAGGGAGTGGCACTATTAGGTGTGACTTTGTTGGAGTAGGTATGGCCTTGTTGGAGGAAGTGTGTCACTGTGGGAGTGGGCTTAAGGACTTATATGTTCAAGCTACACCCAGTGTGGTATACAGTCTCCGCCTGGCAGCCTTTGGATGAAGATGTAAACTCTCAGCTCCTTCAGCACCTGCCTGGATACTGCCATGCTTCCTGTCATGATGATAATGGACTGAACCTCTGAACCTGTAAGCCAGCCCCAATGAAATATTGTCCTTTATAAGAGTTGCCTTGGTCATGGTGTCTCTTCACAGTAATGAAACCCTAAGACACCGTCCCTTCAGTGTTTTTTTACAGTATACTAAAACATGCTCAGAGAGCCCCAAACCAGCAAAAGAAACAAGAGGTCTGCAACCATACCATGCACACAGCTGCAGACACAGTGAGCCCAGGGGCCTTAAGGGAAAGGAATCAAAATAGTAACACCTCCAATAAAGGTTAAACATCTGCAAGATCTCTACAGGTTAGTAAGGAACAAAGCCTGTGGTCAAATCTATTCAGTTTAAACCTTGTTTGACCAAAATGGCAACTTCAAAACAGATAACCCATGACAACTGGGAAAAGAAAGTTGGCCTTGGCACTGGCCACACAGGTGGCAGAAGATGGCCTTGTTGGACATCAGTGAGAGGAGAAGCCCTTGGGCCTAAGGTGTTTGATGCCCCAGTGTAGGGGAATGGCAGGGTGGGCAGACAGGAGTGGGTGGGTGGGTGGGTGAGGGAGCACCCTCATAGAGGCTGGGAGAGGGGAGATGGGATATCAGGTTTCCAAAAGGGAAACCTGGAAAGGGGAAAACATTTGAAATGTAAATAAAGAAAATATACAATAAAAAAAAACACAAAGACATATACAAAAAATAAACACAGGCAAATATAAGGGATTTTTAGTATAAGGGATATGATAAAGTATATGAAATTTTATATGTTTATAAATTATTAATTTACCATGCTATTGTTAAATTACCTTATTTATAAAGATTTTTATCTATTCTTTGAAAAAATATATAATTACCATGGATCTGATCACAAATCCAAACAAGATTCCTGAAGTTGTAGAAAATTTGTTTACACAGATTACTTATATTTTTGCTATTGCAGGTCAATAAAAAAAATACAGATAAATATATATGGAATAAAGTGTTGATTTAAAAAAAAAGAGAAGGTTGGCCTTTAGAAAAAAATATTTGCCTTTAATTCTGAGATGCATAGCAGTCTCATCTGACAGCCTTCAAAATGCTTTCAGAAATAAAGCCTAAATATGTACAAATTCAATGCTTTATTGCCCCACATTAAAGTGTAATATTTCAGAATGGGAAAGCAGAGTAGCAATAGGCTTTATCTGTAATAATAAATAAAGAACTGTGGGGCTGGGGAGAGGGATCAGTGAGTAAAGTCACCTGCCACCGAGCCTGGGGACCTGAGTTCCATTTGGGGGCCCACGTGGTAGAAGGAGGGGACCAGCACATTGCCCTCTGATAGTGCACACCCCGCCTCACATACACAGATAAACGTATTAAAACTAACAACAACAACTGTCTTATTTTATTCCAGTATTACCTACAGCTCTCCCCCTCCTTTCAATGTCTAACTGGTCCAGAATACCTACTTTCCTATCAACCAACCAATAAACAAAATCATGATTTTCACTGTCAACTTTCTTTGTAAAAGAACTTTTTAACATGTATGTTAAATTAACATAAATGAACAGTTATGTTAAATAATGTTAACATTTAACATTATTGGACAAGGAGTGTGTTCTCTCCTTTGCATATGGTCCAAGGGTGGGAGTGACCTCCAGCTATGACTCAGCTGAAGCACCTTTATCTGCTGAGCCACTTCACCGGTCCCTGTGTCAACTTTCTAAGTACTAACTACACTATCATGTCCTTGTTAATAGCAGAAGCCACCACTTACTGAGTGTCACCAGTTTTACATGTATAATCTCATTTGATCTTTAAAACAAAACTCAGAGAAATGACTGCTAGGTCACCCAGCTAAGAAGCAGCAGAATCAGAAGATGCCTGAGAAGCTAAGGTCCCTGCTCCTGTCACAGGGGTCCATTTCAGAGCCTCTGTGGTCATCTGTACTACAGGCTCCTTGCACACTGCCTGTTCTTATGCATACAGAACCATGATAAGGTTTATAAATTGGATAAAATAATAAATAAAACCTTGTAATTTATGACAAAGCTAACAAATCTAACAATATGCTGAAATAAAAGTTACATGGATGTGAGATCTCCCTCTTGCTCTCTCGGAAGATCTTACTCTCCTGAACTCACCGCCTCAGATCCTGGTTAACACAGGCAATGGAAACTGTAGAAGGTGTAACCATGCATGACGAGGACAAGTGAGCCCAAGACTCTGTCACTGCTCCACGGCTGACCTAAGCGAGCCTCTATCCTAGTCACCAGAGCATCAGAACCAACCTCAAAAGGAATTCAAGAATATTCAAAAGCGGTTTGTAGGCTCATTAACATCTACAAACTTGTGAGCAAGCCCAGGCCAGGGGAGAAAGCAAAACTTTCAGCTTGGTACCATATTTACACATAGCAGAAGGCCTTCACCCTTTCTACGGGCCTCACAAAAGCTTGTCTCAGCTTGGCACCATCTTTACACATAGCAGAAGGCCCTCACCCTTTCTAGGGGCCTCACAAAAGCTTGTCTCAGGAGGTTCACATGGAAAATTTTTTTCCCAGGGCTCAAGAGATGGCTCAGCTGTTATGATCACCTGTGCTCTTGCAGAGGACACAGGCTCCCTTTTAGGGGACACACTGGGTGGCTCCTGTAACTCCAGTTCCAAAAGATCTAATGCCTTCTTCTGGCCAAGGCACCTGCATGCATCTGGTGCACATAAATTCATAGGCATACATACGGTACACATGTATGTAAAGAAAAAGTTTAAATGCCCTAAAATAGGAGACTGACTCCTAGAGATCCCAACTATACATCTTGTAATCCCCACCTGACTCTGCAGAGAATGAGGCTTTACAGTAAAAGGTATCAAGCGCTAGCATGACTGCCTATGCAGGTAGGGGTAATCTCAGCGCGAGCAGCTTCTGTAAAGAACCACAGAGATGGCCACGGGCCACTTACCGCTTCCCCTTGCAGTTCCTGTCACTCAGGCCGCCGACCTTGTTTATGGCAGACCAGGCCGTGAGAGCCACATATGGCAGAGAGGCAGCTTGAGTGTGAGTGAGCGATTTGGGCTTGTGAGAAACCTACATTGAAAGAAAACAGTCACAGCTAAGCAGAAACGTGCAAGCCTACAACAGACAGCCAGGCACATTTAACCTCACAGGGAAGCAAGAACTGGCAGAGAACTTTGTAAACCACGCTGGGTTCAGGGTTTACTGCACGCCCTACTCCAAAGCTAGTCTCAGCAGTCTCCAAGCAGCATCCTAGAGGCTCAGTAATGTTTTGCAGGCTACATTATTAGACATAGATACTTCACTGTTAATTTTAAAAGACCATATAAGGGGTTCAGACCCAGCTATATACCCAGAGTTGAATTCAAATAAACTTCAAGTCCTGATAAACACATTTTAATTAGTGAGATTAACTGCTTCCTTCCTGTTTTCTGGAAAGCAATTTTCTAGACTTTCTCCTACCCTAGTAACTCCTCCTAACTCCTCCTCCAGGCTTCCCTCCGCAGCCAATTTCCTCAATATTAACCCTTCCCCTCTACTTAAATCTAGGTCCCTTGACTCTATTTGATTCTAAACAGCTTGAAACCTCCACACCTCTCCCTTGGATGCATGTGGTTCATACTTGGAGGGAAGAAACTGGCCGACCTCCAAATCTCCGTCCAAGTCTCTGCTCTGTGGGATGAAGATGGCTGCTCTGGCAGGCAGTGCTAACAGAAACACCAAATATTTCTCAGCCTTCCAAAGTTTCCTATTCTTTATTTTAGCTCTCTCTAAAACATGAAGCTAATCTGAAAAGCCACCAGGGACTCTAGAGACACCTGCCAGTCTTTCTTATACAGCTATGCATTTCACAGACAGTGAGTTACCTCATTCCCACTGACCACAACAAATTCTGAGAGAGTGCCTTGCTTCCAAGGAGGAACTGCAGCCCAGACCTGAAACACACAGACAGATAGTTTTATTAGATTAGAAATTTCTGAGCAAAGCTAAGCATGAAGATATTCCCTAAAACACAGCTACCCAGAGGAGGGGAGATGGGGGCTCTAGTACAAAAAAGTTAAGTTTAACATGATACAAATGTTTTGTTGAGTATAATTCTGGAGTTATCAACTCAAACCACACTGGAAACACTTATGTAAAGAAAATATACTGCCACACTCAGCAAGGCTCTCTGGGGCTTGAGTACTGGCTCAGCCACTTATTAACTGTGGCTCTCAGCTTCTAGTTATATATATATATCTTTGAGACCAATCTCATTGGGTAGCCCAGAGTGACCGCAAACGCAAATCTTCTCATCTTGGACTCCCTAGTGCTGCGATTACAGGTGAACTGCACCACCAGTTGGCTGCATAGCAAGGCTTCCTCACCTGCAACCTGACCTGGCTGTGCTAACTCACAGGAACTGATCTCTGTGAAAAGGAACCAGAACATGGCTATTATTATGAGCTCTCTCCTATGTCTTGGCAAAAATGTCCAAAGTGACAACTCAGAGCATTATAGCTTATATGTTATATTAGAACTTAATTCTCTCAAAAACAGCTAACCCATAAGGTAGGAACCATCATTTAAAGACTCAACAAAATAAAGCAGGTAGTCTTAACCCTACCTGTTTTAAAGTCTTCCAATTCTTAAGGACTGAATTTAGAAAGCTCAAATACAAGCTGAGCATGGGCACAGTGGCTCACACAATAACTGTAGTACTAAGGAGGTCAAGGCACAGCCACAAGTGCAAGACATGCCTGGGCTACTCGGTGTGCTCCAAGCTAGCAAGACCCTGTCTCAAGCAAAACAAAACAAGAAACAAAAGTGTTCCAGCCAGAGGTCAGTTGGTACACATACGAAGAAGTATCAGTGGTCAGAGGTAGCAGTCTATTTCCAAAGGATGTAGAGTGAGCCAGAGGAATGGCACATTCTTGCAATCTCAGTACTTAGGAGGTGGAGCAGGATTAGGAGCACATGCCATCCTCAGCTGCAAAGCAAGTTCAAGACCAGCTCTATCCAGCCTAAACATTATTTAAAAATTAAAGAAGTAGCCGGGCGTGGTGGCGCACACCTTTAATCCCACCACTTAGGAAGCAGAGTCGATCAGATCTCTGTGAGTTCAAAGCCAGCCGGGTTTACATAATAAGTAACAGGACAGTCAGGGCTATTACATAAAAAGAAACCTTGTCTCAAAACACATATACATGTGTGTGTGTTATATGTATGTTATGAATGGTATTTATAAATAAATATATATGTACGTACCCTCGCTGTGGTGGTTTGAAGGAGAATGACCCCATAGGCTCATATATGCATGCTCATATATTTGCATTCTCAGTTCATGAACTGTTTGGGAGGATCAGAAGGTGTGACCTTGTTGGAGTAGATATGTCCTTGATGGAGGAGGTGTGTCCCTGCGGTCAAAATCCCATGCTAGGCCCAATGCCTCCTGGATCAGTAGGTAAAAATTCTCAGCTACCTCTCTAGCATCATGGCTGCCTGCATGGACAACCATGGACTGACCCTCTCAAACTATAAGCAAGCTCTAATTAAACACTTCCTAGGAGTTCCTTGGTCATGGTATCTCCTCAGGACAACAGAACTGTAACTAAGATACTCACCTATATAACAAGTTGAGATCAGCCTAGCTTACATAAAAACCAGTCTCCAAAAATGAAAGAAAGGGGAGGGAAGGGAGGAAAAGAGGCAGAAACGGGGAAGGGGAGAAGGGGAGAAGAGAGGGGGAGAGAGACAAGAGACAGTGAGTTAAAAGGATGGCTCACCTCATCTCCAGGCTGGAAATACTTCACATCAAGCCCACACTCCATCACCACACCAGAGACATCCCGACCCAGAGTCAGAGGGAACTCTTCTCCTTTGGTTTTCATATGCAGGGGGTCACGCTTCATATTTAGGGCTGTGGCTCCATAACCACCTACAAAGTAGTTTATCTGTGTCTTACAGGGAAGGATCCAGATGGGCTTAAATACTATAGGTATACTACAGGTATATATATATATATATTACCAGGTAGGTCAGTATCAGACACTCAAAACGTAGGCCCTAACACAACAAACGTTACAGTTTTTGCCACCATACAGTAAAGCATAAAAACTGGGTGTTGTTCCTTTCAAAGAAAATTGATTGCTAGCTGCAATCATTTATTAAACTAAAATCACAATTGCTCAGAGTCTCTTTGAAACTCAGACTTTGAAGATGGTATCTCCATGAATTCACTCATTTGCAAACAGGATCTTGCTATGTAACACAGGCTGGTCCTACATGGACCCTCCTGTCTCAGCCTGAATGCTGGGATTACAGGTAAGTACCACTGTGCTTGTATAATTTTCTTAACAACAAACACAAATAGTTTTAATTTGGCACTAAGTCTAGTAAAGAAGAAAAATGTTGGGCTGGCGAGATGGCTCAGGGGGTAAGAGCACTGACTGCTCTTCCAGAGGTCCCGAGTTCAAATCCCAGCAACCACATGGTGGCTCACAACCACCTGTAATGAGATCTGATGTCCTCTTCTGGTGTGTCTGAACACAGCTACAATGTACTCATATATAATAATAATGAATAAATCTTTAAAAAGAAAAATGTTCACAAGTTATAAAGAACCTGTGCATATTAATACCTGCTACTCACACTAGATGTAAGTAAGAAACATGTTCAGGTTATAAAGAAGTCATGCGTTTGAATTCTAGTCAGCACCTCCTAAAAATCTATCTAGAATAATGATTTTTGAGTAAGTGGAGAGAATTTTAGTGGAAAAGAGGCATGTCTGTCAATTGCATTATACTTTGGGGTGGGGAATGGGGATGGAAGCATTGGTTAGTTTTTTTTTTATTTTTGAGACAGTCTTACTATATAGCCTTGGGTTGACCTGGACTTGCTATGTAGACCAAGCAGGCCTCACAGAGATCCGTCCGCCTCTGCCTCCCCAGTGTTAGCATTAAAGGCCTGTGGCACTAGATGCAAACCTACATCTTGTTTGTAAGGATATTTATACTGATAACAGATAAAACTGAAACCATTATTTTGGTTCAAATAAATTAACTACTCTATCTGCAATAATAATCTTGAGTAACAGTTGTGCCTATTCCAGTGGAGTTCTGAAAGCTAAAGGAAGGCCCTTGAAAATATTTAATGCTGTTTTCAAGTAAGATCAAAAGCAGCTAAGGAAAATTCTAAACAAAGTATGTATAACAACACAAACTGTGGCAGAAGAAAGAAATAATACTAATGATAAAGTCATAGCTTGTGTGAATGATCCGGTACAAGAAAATAGAAATGCAGGAGAGCACAGGTGCCCCAGAGAGGGGGAGAGGATGGGATCAGGATGACAAGCAGAAGGTTGGCCCTAGAGGGACAGTGACAACCAGTCTACAGAGCACAAGGAAAGGTGGATACGGACAAAGGCTGGCAGGTGGGTACTCTGCACAAGTTGTTTTTCTAATTAAAAAAAAAAAAAATCAAGGCACATGGGGAAAAAAATGAAACCTGGGATAGTGCCAGAAAAATCTAAGCTGCTGGTCCTTACACCAGCATTCCACATTTGCCATCTGGCTAGCTAGAGCCACAGTCCATCACAGAACATAACAGAGACTTGCAAAGACATAGGCTCTTTTTCCCTGCTTTGTATTTATTTCCCTCTACTAAGGCATAGCAATTTACTCACTGAAACCCTCTATGGTTTAGACAATAGAAGTGGACACTCAGCCTTGTCACAATTTAGTTGTAAACTTGTAAGAAGGTTCCATCCCTTTCTGAGGTACCAAGCCAACAGTTCAGGCTGTTTGCAACAGTTTTCTTAATAACCCTAATATGCTACATACCAAGAGTAGCTAGGCCTAGCTAGCCATGAGAAAGGGAACCTGTTTGGTGGCAAACCTTGTCTTGCCAGCTGTGGGTGGTGGCACATGCACACCTGGAATCTTAGTACTTATAGAACACAGCAAGAAGATCAGGAGTTCAAGATCATCCTCTGCTACAGAGTCTGAGCCAGTCCGCCACAAGGGACTCTTCACCCCTGGCAAGGGTATAACTTGTACAGCATTGGGCTAAATTAGAAAATCCCCAAGATTCCCTTAATTTCAGAGATTTTAATCCCATTAAAGAAACCAAAATGTGCCAGACAGTGGTGGCACACACCTTTAATCCCAGCACTTGGGAGGCAGAGGCAGGTGAATTTCTAAGTTCGAGGCCAGCCTGGTCTACAAAGTGAGTTCCAGGACAGCCAGGGCTATACAGAGAAAACCTGTCTTGACCCACCCTCCCCCCTAAAAAAAAAAGAAACCAAAATGTGTTGTGCATAATGTTAGCTATATTATTTTAAAATTATTCATTGATTTTTGCCACTTCTATGATTTATGGTTTTATGTCTAACAGTAGTGGCTATTTTTCTGAAAATAATCTTTATCTGTCATAATAGATGTGTCTCTTGTTTTCTTCTCAAGGTAAATAATTTTCTACTCAAATATCTCCCAAAGCTACCATTTTAAGGTATCTTCTACAACAATAATACTGTCTCAAAACGCAGCCGTGAGCTGAAAGATAACTTGCAAAAGTATTACCCAGGCACGTAGTAAGACACCAGATCATCTCAAAAATACTCGATAAAAGTAAAATGTGCACTTTATATGATAATATTGATGCCATGGCAGGTTCCTTGAGTATAGAAGCGGAAGTAAGCTGTGTGATAGATTCAAGATGAGCATTCAGAGCGAGTCATAGGATCTTCTCAGGTGGATTCTCAGTTTGCTAAGATTGGCTAGGAACTGATCATAATATTGGGCTGTTTTCCATCATGTTTTGTTTTGTTTTCTTTTGTTNAAAAAAAAAAAAAAAAAAAAAAAAAAAAAAAAAAAAAAGTAAAATGTGCTACAGAATTACACAAAACAGTAGCCAAGAAACATCTGGACATGGTCTCTCTACTGAAATGAAACTGTACACAGAACAAATTGTATATGCACATCTTATAAAACAGATTTACCTTTAAGCCCAATGTAAAAATAAGAAAATTTAGAATGAAGTAAAATCATATGCAGCTAGGAGTAGCAATCCACACAAGGCTACAGGGGAGAGTTGAAATACCCCCAGCACCGAAGAAAGTTAAAATAGACAGTGAAGGAAAGGTATTTTCAATGTATTATAATTGTTGTTATTTTGGTTTTTGGAAGACACTTTAATGGCCCAGCCCTAGATGGCTTTGAGCTCCCTGCTGGTGATTTTTCTGCTGTTCTGTGAGAGTAGCTAGGCCAACCTCAGACTTGCAGTGTAGCTAGTATGACCTTGGCCTTCCTACCCTCCCGCTCTATTCTGCAGTGCCAGGACTGCAGGTGTGCACTGCCACGCCCTGCTTCTACAGTGCTGGAGCTCAGACCAGGGCTCTGCTCTGGCAGCTATCACCTGAGCTATCCCCCAGTTTCAGGAGTTTTCCAGCTACAAACATTTTAAGTCTCCAAATCTTTCTCTAAATTTCTTCTTCTGAAGAAACACTACTAGTCCTTATCTACCAGATAAAGAGAAAGAAAAGTGATTTTAGGAATACTTTACTCAAATATCCACAGTATTATCAAGATAACATGCAATTAATATAGAATTCTTGGCTTTTGTTTTATGGGTGTTTGTTGCTGTTAATGCTGGAGATCTTGCCCAGGGCCTTACATGGCTATGCAAAGGAATTACTACTACTGAGCCGTACCTCTGTCCCTGATAAAAATCTGACTAAGACATATCTAACTCCTTTTTTCTTTTACTAAGTATTTGAAGTCTAGTGTATTTTACACTTTCAGTTCAGACCAGCATCATATGCTTCTCAAAGCCATACGTGGCTAACTGGCTGCTATCCTCACCAACATAGCTAGGAAGTCACTAAATGTGCTATATGCAACATTCAAAAGTAGAAACCCAGAGGCTTTCCAGGTCTGGTATGCCTGCAATCTGAACAATGTGTCTTTAAAAAGCATCTTCTTTTCCAAGTCTTTACGGGGCAACCTTTCCATTATTATTTCAAATAACAGTGTAACAGAAGACAGAACCATGTATGAAAAATCCAGGTGTCATAAAAGGCATCAAAGAGATGTACTGAAGTATAAAACAATGCTAACTGTCTCAATTTCCTGGATTATTTTGGAAAATTATTTTTACAACTTATTAAATTTATTTATTTAGGGCATAGCAAAATGTGGCACAGGCAACTTTCCATGGTGACTTCTCCCTTCTACCATGCAAGTCACAAGGACTGAACCTGGGTCTTTGGGCTTGACAGCAAGTGCCTTTCCCCACTAGGCATTCTCACTGACATACATAGTTCTTCTATTCCACAAGCCTCTTTGGAATTAAATCCTGTGCTATATCAACCACTGCCCAACAGAGAGCTGCACATGCATAACTGTCTCTCAGCTAGCTCACACTTTTCTCCTGCTTTAATTGTGTATTTACTTCATTTTAAAATAAAAATCTTAGCATCTGTTCAAATTTCTAATAAGATGGTTATAGCTTACCTAAAAGTCAGTCTTTTTTCAAGTACCAATGAGACTTAAAGTCTAGTTTGAGTATTGCTACTCTATTATATCGTTTCTGGAGAAAAAGTAAAGTTGATTTTAACATTTTCTTCTACTTTTAACTTAACTGGTAACCAAACAATACACACACAAACACACACACACATACTCACATGCACATAGGAACACACATACAAACACACATATGTACATATACAAACACAGAAACTAAATTTGTCCTACACTAAGTCATACATGAGCACTGCTGCTGAGGCACTGAAGGCCACTGTAGGCCCCCACACAAGCCCTTCAGAACACTGACCCAGGGTTAAACATGGCAGCTTCCTTAAAGACTAGGTAGTTAACTGCCTGAGAATTAGTCATCTCAGAACATATTATCTTCAGAAGACACACATGAGTTCCCATAAGCGAGACTGACAATATTTTTGCCAGTTTTTTCCAGAATTAAAGTAATTTATAAATACAAATCAATCTGTTCCTCACTATAATAGAATCACAGTATAGAATATAAGAATACATTTAAGGAATGCTCTCCCCGAGCTGTTCAATATGACCCAGCAAGAGTACCATTATCCCAGCCTCAGCGGGTGTATAACAAGAAAACACATTTGAGCTGGGGGTGGGGAGTAGGGGATGGGGATATGAGAAATGATGAGGACGCTGTGCCCATATCAGGAGTCCTGCTCTGTTGCTTGGTCCACTGGGCCTATAACAGAAGCTGTGAGCAGTGGGACAGCAAGGATACAGGAATTACAGAGCCCCAGACTCTGAACTGATGGGGAAACATAAGTAAACTCTGGAACCTGAGCTGGACCCTAACGTTACCACAGAGCAAATTAACTGTAGGTATCACTTCTCCGTCCCAACTCACATGTGAAAGGAAACAAACACATTTAATAAAAGATTAAGGGTATACCTTCCTTCGCAATTGTGACATCAAAACTTTGGAAATATTTGCAGGGATATTATTAGAAACCTACAAGATTCCGGATGGCTCTGCCTAGAGCAGTGCTTGCCACCAAGCCTGATGGTCAGTTTAATGCCCAGAGCCTACAGGGTAAAAGGAAGAAACTCACTCCCACAAGATGTTCTTTGACCTCCACTTGGGCCCTGTTCCACACACCCAAACACAAAATAAATACATGTAATAAGAAACCTAAATGACTCACTCAAGCCAACCTAAACGTAGCCTATTAACTAGGAGTGGTCTACACCTGCTAAATCCCAGGACTGGAGAGGCAGAGCAGAAGGGCAGCAGAGTGGAGATTAGTCAGGGGTATACAATGAATTGGAGACCAGCCTGGGCTACACAACGAACCCTTGTTTCAAGAGAAAAAACAACAAAACACCTGTGTGCCCAGTGAATTTTGATTTAAAAACAGACAAACCCAGACAACTTACTTCTCATATTAACATCTATAGGATTTACACTGGCAGCGTGGACTTTGATAATGACTTCGTTTGGATAGTGTATGATAGGTAACATCATGTTCTGGGTGAATCGAAGGACTTCATTCTTTCCATATTTATCTATCACCCAAGCGGGCATGACAGTGCTCCTCGCAGATGTAGTACTAATGCCTCTAAATGATGGCTTTGGGATAACTTTCCTTCTCCAGAAGCAGGCGGCGGCACAAGCACTTCTTCTAAGTACACAGGTCTTCAAAACTTCCATCCTGAGCAGGGATGGAGAACGTTTCCTCAAAAGAAGAAGAAAGAAAAGGAAAAGAAAGGAAGGAAGGAAGGAAGGAAGGAAGGAAGGAAGGAAGGAAGGAAGGAGAGAGAAGCGGGGGTGGGGGGTGCGACGGCGGAGAGAGAGAAGGGACCTGAAGCAGGTCAAACTAACACATTTCAATTCAGGCAAAATGTGCCAAACCCACAGGTCAGTTAAGGGAGGAGGAGCTTTCAGAAGCAAACTCAACCTAAAGCCGCAACGAAAGGAAATAGAATTGCTACTGTGCTCCCAACATCAGAAACGTCCCAGTTGGCGCCCAGTCAGTACTCTGGCCATTCCTTCCTTACGCTCTCCTTCCCCTTAAGGAAAAAAAGCAAACAAGCAGGGAGCCCTCAGCGGGACGAGCAAACAGCGCCTGCAATCCCTAGGTCAGGCAGAATCCCGACGCGACCCCGGCTGCGGTCTCCTTGCCTGTCCGCGCGCCTCCGTCGCAGGCGCGCGAGCCAATCGTGTACAGAGATCACTTCCGCCTCCCGGAATTCGACCAATCCAGGCGCTCGTTGTTAAAGCGGCGCGTGAGGCGCCAAGATGTCTGCGCCCTTGTAACGCCGGTGGCAGACATTGACTCCTTTCCTCCGTTCCGGGATCCGGTGCTACCGGCTGATCCGAGGGCTATGCTGGGCCGGACTCTCCGAGAAGTGAGTGGACATAGCCAGGAGGGGACCAGGGAGGGCTGAGACACTGGAGGACTCGGAAGTTCAAGGTCGCCCCGGGTCCCGCCGCACGGCACGCCCCCCCCCCGACCGCCTACATTCCTGAGTGGGAAGTGAGATTCGAACCCAGGCCCTTCCGTACACGCTGTGTCAGTTCCCAGGAGTCAGGACGTCAGGAGAGAAGTTTGAAACCCCCCCGCCCCCCCGTCCCCAGTCGTGGAGTGGAACGACAGCCCACCCGCGCGATCTGGGAGTGGTTTCTCAGACAAGCCATTTCAGTCCCGTCGCTGCTGGGCTCGCTTAGGGACGTGGCGGTTTTGTAGCATGCAAATTTCAAACAAACAAACAAACAAAAATGGTGGCTTAAAAAAAAAAAAAAAAACTAGGATTTTTACCACATCGTGTTTGAACCCCTACTTAAGCTGTAGGTCGCAACCACAAATGTAGGAGAAAATATGACAGCAGTTTAGAAAGGGAAGGAGAAGTGTTTCTGAGAGAGAGTGGGCAAAGTTAATTCAGAGCCAAAAGCCTTGTGAGGTCAAGGTGTTTCTGACAGCACCCAGCGGTGCTCCCTCGCGACCTCTCTGCAGCAGGGTCAGAGCAGTATGTGTGTACTGCCCAGCAAATGCTGCCCGAAACATCTCAACTCAGAATCAAGAGTATTGTGTGTTGGGATTTTGGATTTAAAGTATGTGTAACTTTTCTAAACTTGTAGAAACATAATTGTTTAATTACAGAAAGCAGAGCCTTTTAATATTTTCCTAAATCGTTTTTCAGCTTGTCATACCCTAAGTGTGAAATGGCGTGCATCTCTGGATTTTGTTGCATTAAGGTGCTTGATTCTAAAAATGGCTGTTTGAGTTATTGACTTGAGTTTCATTCAAAAATAACACTAAATAAGTTTTGATGTGAGATTATTCAGTTTTTCCCAATATGGCTCTAAACATGCTCCTACAATTTTGTATGACATATTTATGCAAAGTGGTGTTCTCAGCACTGATATATCAAATCAAAATATTGGTAAACTGAAAAATTGAAAAAAAAAAGCATTGAAGAAACCTGCAGCCGAGATTTAATTCTTTATTTAAAAATAAGCAAGTCTATGCATTTATTGATATGCAGGATTTCTTTCATCTTTTAAGTAAAATTATGTACACCAAATAATTCCATAGAATTGTTCTAAAATCAAATCCTTTATGATTTAGCAATAAATGCCTTGTATACCTACTTTGTATCTCAGTATACCTGCGCTTTGCAAAGCTTGTCTGGCAGAAAAGGATTGTCAGTGGGAAAAGCTTAAGAAGCCCTGCCCAGGCTTGTATCTGTGAGGGCCTTCTGGAGGGCTCTTCCAAATGCCCAGAACACTAAACAAAGCAGAGGTGCCATTGCCCAAGCCAGAACAAAACCGGAAGCACACCGTTACCCGTGGGTCTGTACACTGCCCTTCACTCTCTCTGTCCATCAACTCACTAAGCCTTCTACTCTGTTCTTTCCAGGTACTGTCCCCGCCTTAATTCTTAGTCTTGCTTTAATATGGCTTGCCTGCCTTTGTTTGGGGCCAAATTCTGTCAAGCTTTACAACAGTCTGCTCACCCACTCAGGATCACCTGGGGCCTTAGTTAACCTTCAGCTGGTTCCCACGCTAGACTCAATTTGAGAGATCTGTGTGATTTAAGCCAGAGTGTGTGGCTTAGTCTCTGGGTAGATCCTGGTATCTTAGTATTGAGTACTTGTCCTGCCTACCACTTCCTTCTCCCTTTTGTGTCTGTATTTGAGAAATCTCTTCTTTCTCAGCTGGCACTATTTCAGTGATATATAGCTATTAAATTAACATATATATATACATATATGTGCATATATATTAAATTAACATATGTGTGTATATATGTGTGTATATGTGTATATAAACATATATATTCTAATATATTTGTAATATACAAGTAAGAAAAGTGACATATATGTTAATTTAATACATATAAATGCTAATTTACATATAAAATTACAATTACCATTCATTGTATGTGAGATACATATAAAATCCTACATAGTATGTGGCATATCAAATATAGTCAAGTTGACAACTGGGAATAGCCATCACACATACCCTGTTAGTGAAAAATCAAATTTGTTCCTTTATTTATTTATTTATTTATTTTGAGTTAGAATCTTGTTATGTAGCCCAAGCTAGCCTTATTAAGTTTGTTCTCTATAAGGAGTGGGGGATCCACTTCCTCGAGGTTGCGAGACGGGTGTCTTTACAGCATGGCTGGCTGTGTGAATAGCAAAGGAGGTAAAGGAGGTGCAGATGTGGAAAGGCTACAACTAAGAGCTGGGAGGTTTTACGTTATGGAAAATGGCTACAACCAAGTAAGGTCAGGGAATGAAGAGGCCAGCTAGCGTTCCACATGAACTTGAGGGGGGCTTTTGGTTGATTTATTTGATTTGTTTTGAGACAGGGTCTCCTGTAGCCCAGGCTGGTACCATACTTACTCTCTAGTTGAGATTGTCCTTAGATTCCTGGTACTCTTGCCTGCACCTCCCAGTGCTAGGATTGAAGACATGAGCCATCAACTAGCTGTGAACCTGAAGCAGGATAGGACAACAGCAGCAGTAGTCACAAAGGTGGCAGTGAACTAGGTGCTGAGACCACCAGCTGTGAAAGGCGGTGCCAGGCAGACTAGATCCTCACAGGAGGAAAAGGGGTCTCCCTGCTTGAGTTCCAGTCCTGACTTCCTTCAGTGATGAACAGCAATGTGGAAGTGTAAGCTGAATAAACCCTTTCCTCCCCAACTTGCTTCTTGGTCATGTTTTGTCCACAATAGAAAGCCTGACTAAGACAGGGACAGAGGCATTGGCTTCCCCTGACTTGAAGTTATAGGTGGTTGTGAGCTGCCCGTATGGGTGCTGAGAACCAAGTGAGTCTTCTGTAAGAGCAGTATGAGCTTTTTGTTTTTGTTTTTTCAAGACAGGGTTTCTCTGTGTAGTCCTGGCTGTCCTGGAACTCACTCTGTAGACCAGGCTGGCCTCGAACTCAGAAATCGACCTGCCTTTGCCTCCCAAGTGCTGGGATTAAAGGTGTGCGCCACCACGCCCGGCTCAGTATGAGCTCTTAATTTTTGGGCTCTCTCTGCAACTCTACTTCTCATGCATTTTAGCCCTTTGCCCACCAGCTTTCTTTCTTTCTTTTTTTTTTTTTCTTACAGAAAATAATAATTTTTTCCCAACTTTTATTAGATATTTTCTTCATTTACATTTCAAGTGTTATCCAGAAAGTTCCCTATACCCTCCCCCCTCCCGGCCCTGCTCCCCTACCCACCCGCTCCCACTTCTTGGCCCTGGTGTTCCCCTGTACTGGGGCATATAAAGTCTGCATGACGAAGGGGCCTCTCTTCCCAATGATGGCCAACTAGGCCATCCTCTTCTATATATGCAACTAGAGACATGAGCTCAGGGGGTACTAGTTAGTTCATGTTATTCTTCCACCTATAGGGTTGAAGACCCCTTCAGCTCCTTGGGTACTTTCTCTAGCTCCTTCCTTGGGAACCCTGTGTTCCATCTAATAGCTGACTGTGAGCTNTGGTAAAGATCCTTTCCCAATCTGTTGGTGGCCCTTTTGTCTTGTTGACAGTATCTTTTGTCTTACAGAAGCTTTGCAACTTTATGAGGTCCCATTTGTCAATTCTTGATCTTACAGCACAAGCCTTTGCTGTTTTGTTCAGGAATTTTTCCCCAGTGCCCATATCTTCGAGGCTTTTCCCCACTTTCTCCTCTATAAGCCACCAGCTTTCTTAATGCATAAAAAAGACAGAAAGTCTGAGTTTATAAATGATACTATGTATATATATCATATGAATGTGCACTTTTTCTGAATACCTGTCATATCTTACCTGAAATCCTCAGTAGATACAGAGACTGGGTACTTCTTTTTCCCTGGGTACTCCTTGTCTTACAGAAGCTGCTTCCTGAACCTATTCTCCCTACCCATCCTGTTTCCAGGCTGCCCTCAGCTGCTTCAGGTCTGTGTGCACTCACCTAAACTGTTGCTGTTGCTCACCCAAGCCTGCTCAGGAACAAAAGTAATAGAGGAAGGGGAGGATGGCACCCACCATTCCCCTCCTCTGCTGCTCAGTGTGCCCTTTACTCTCTGTCCTGTCCGAGCATAGGCTGTGCGTGGTCTCTAGAATTTCACCCAGGCCTCACCTCTACATTGTGTCTATTGCTTGCGGCTCCCTTGGTACAAGATTTGGACTTTGTACAGAATCTGTAAAAGTGTTTTTTAATTATCCATACTGTAGGTTTCTGCGGCACTGAAGCAGGGCCAGGTTACACCAACAGAGCTCTGCAAGAAATGTTTCTCCCTCATCAAGAAAACCAAGTATCTAAATGCTTACATTACTGTATCAGAAGAGGTGGCTTTAAAGCAAGCTGAAGAATCAGAGAAAAGATACAAGCAAGGTAAATGTAAATTATGTCCAATTGTACTTCACTGATCTGTCTCAAGAGCTGTGTCTTTCAGTAAGTAAAGCTTTAAACTCAAAACAATCCCTCTTGGTTAAAGAACTTGTCCTGAGCTGTTTGGTGTAAATGCTATGTAGTGCCTATCTGTAATAATTTCCAGTGTAAACTTGATTTCTGAAGCTTCATTCCAAAAAAATTATGTCATTCTTCTGGTGCTCTCTTGCACTGTGTGTGTGTGTGTTCATTCATGTGTGTGTATGTGGTGCCCTTGTAGGTCACTCTCCACCCTACAGCCAGTAAGTCAGAGTGACCATCCTGTCCTCACCTCTCACTGCACTGCGGCTACAGGCAGTGCTAGCACTCCGACATACTGAGCCATCTTTCCATCCCCCCCTTGTGGCTTTTAAATGCAGGTCAGTCTCTTGGAGATTTAGATGGAATTCCTGTTGCTGTGAAAGACAACTTTAGCACAACTGGCATTGAGACAACATGTGCATCAAATATGTTAAAAGGTAAAGTCTGATTACAACATTGATACATTTATAAAGATGAGTGTTTTTCACACTTAAAGATAAAATACAGACGCTTTTAGATAACTGGAGCTTAATTACAACCTTGTGGGGTGTACTGAGAATAGACTACCTGCCTCTTCAGTGCTTATTCATTACATACAGATCTGTAGGCGATGGCCAGCCCCATCAGGGAGTACTGCTTGCGAAGTGTAGGAGCCTTTTCAGGAGGGCTTGGTCCTGGCAGGCATTATTCCACCCGAGGACACTAAGAGTCCATCAGCATCTGCCCACCATCTCTTAGAACTGTGTGGTAACCCTTAGTTTTATTCTTTAACTTATCAGGCTGAAAACAAAAATGTTTACCAAAATATTTGGATCCTAATAGGAAAAATAAGTGGAGAAAGAAAAGGTATTCAGAATTCTGCCCATCAAAACTTAGATGGACCACAGTGTGTTTCAGAATATAGGTTCCAGGAGTTTTTGTTTGTTTCAGTCTGTAGGTGGTAGTGGGGGTAGAGGTAGAGGTGGACCTGCTATTTAAATTAGGAATAGCTTACCCTCCAATAGTAACTGCTTAATTCAAACTTAAAATCATGCTTCCTATTTGTTGTTTTCTCTCACATAATAAAATACTATTCTTTAGGTTATATACCACCTTACAATGCGACAGTAGTTCAGAAGCTGTTGGATCAGGGCGCTCTACTCATGGGGAAAACAAATTTAGATGAGTTTGCTATGGGGTAAGTAAGTGAAAATTCCCTTTTTTATGATTTATTTATTTTATTTATATAAGTACACTGTAGCTGTTTTCAGACACACCAGAAGAGGGCATCAGATCTCATTATAGATAGTTGTGAGCCACCATGTGGTTGCTGGGAATTGAACTCAGGACCTTCAGAAGAGCAGTCAGCGCTCTTAACCACTGAACTGTCTCTCCAGCCCCCCAAATTTTTCTCTTTTTATTTAACGTCTATGCCCTTAATTCCATTGCACGTGGATACCTAAAGGTAGCAAGGTTACTTCTTGAGAATTCTTTTTAAAAATGTGTACTTGAATTATTTTGTGTGTGTGTGTGTGTGTGTGTGTGTGTGTGTGTGTCTGTATAAGTGAGCAGATAGATGTCAGTGGAGGCCCGCAGAGGTCAGCCTGGCTCCACAGGCTCTCAGCTGCTGAGCCAGGCCTGCAGCCTGCCTCTTGAGGTCTCTGATGCCAGGGTTTTAGTCCTCTTATGAGACTGTGTTCAGTTGCCTAACAAAATGTAGACATAGTATTTGCGTTTTAGGTGTATTTCTCTGGTGAATACTGACGGTAAGTGCCTTTTCCTGTGCTTATTTTGCCATTTGTGACTCTTCGTGAAGTATTTGTTCCAGTCTTTTGTAAAGTGGCTTATTTATTGAGTTAGAAGAGTTCTTTCATATATTCTGGGTCCAAGTCTGTTGTCAGGGTTTGCAAATCTGTTCTCAAAGTCTTGGCTTATCTTTTCATTCTCTGTCTGTATTCATTGCTTTTCGCTTTGCTGTAATACAAATAACTAACCCCAAGGAAAAAGGGGCTTCTTTGTTTTACATTTCGGGGAACACTCCTGGCAGGAAAGACAGTGGTGGGTGCCTGAGGCTCTTGTCACGTGGGCTGTGCAGTCAGGAAACAGAGCAGTGAGTACTGCTCAGCCAGCTCTCTTTCCTTAGTCAGGGGCCCTGGCCCATGGCATGGTTCAAGAATGTGCCATCCACAGTTAGTGTGTCTTCCTGCCTCTGGACTCTCTGAGAGGTACTCCAAAGGCTTGTTTCCTAGGTGAACCTGTAAGGGTCCCTGATTCACCAAAGAATGATACCCCAGACTCAAATAGTATGTAAAAAGCAAAGAGTGTTTTATTCTGCAGAAGTCTAGCATGCTGGGCTCTCCATTCCAAGATGGAGACCCTGAAGTGAGCTTGCAGGCCCGATTTAAAGCACATTAGGGGAGAGGTAGGTGACCTCTGTTGTTGGCTTTATCTCCAGGGACATTCTAGAACCATTGCTGGGGACCTCTGGAAACTGCTGCTGACCCATTATCCTCGCCTCAGGCCAGGTGCCAGGTCAGCTTCTGAGGCCTGGACTTGTCTGCACTTGCCCAGGCCTCGGAAACAGAGATATAGGTCTAGTCTCCTGATCTGCCAGTTTGAAGCCTGTCGTGGAGTCAGCCTGTTTCATTAATCTTAGATAATCAGTGTTGCCTATCGTACAGACTGCTTTTCAAAGAATGGAAATTTTTAATTTTGATAAAGTCCGTCTCATCGTTTTGTTTTGTTTTTTCTTTCATGATTCATGCTTCTGTGATGCATCCAGTAATCCTTATCCAGACCAAACTGGCAGGGTTTTCTCCTAGCTTTATAGATTTAGCTCTTCTGCCTAGCGATGCCACCCATGTTGTTGGAGGGTTTTGCATCTGGTGTGAGTAGAGCTCAGGTTTTCACTTCTCCCTTATCCCTGCACTGTTTAAACAAGGCAAGCTTGTCCTTGTCTTCAGCAAACACACACAAGTAGGCCTGTGTCAGGATCGGGGCCTGACACTGGCTTAAGAGGCTCTCACTGTGCATCTTTGTGAATCACCGAATGAACGCACACACTGCAGCCCTGTTTTCCATGTGAGCTTTAGAAGCAACGTCCTTTGAAGTGGCAACTGTCTGTGTCCTCTGATTCACAGAGGTCATAGGTATGCACTAATTGAGGGTTTTCTTTATTTTTTTTGCAGGAATACTTTTAAGATTTTCCAATGTAAACCTTCCATAGAGCTTATGTGATTTATGTTTTAATTACAATTATTAATTTATTTTGAGGAATTGGCCATGCATATCATATATATGAATGCGTGTGTATACTTTTACTCAATGAGCTATTCCCATCTTGATTTTTTAAGGTACAATGCATGACTTTGCCTGAGATGACACATTTGGGATATAAGTGGCATAGGATTTCATGAAGTAGAGGGTGACTTCACCACATTATTTTCCAGTGTTTAAAACTGTGTGGCCACTCTCCTCTGTCCCAAATTCCCGAGCACAGAGCCTCTTCCAAGAATCAAGCCAGACTCTGTCTGGACTTGGGTTGTGAGTGTGAATCAAGCCAGACTCTGTCTGGACTTGGGTTGTGAGTGTGAATCAAGCCAAACTCTGTCTGGACTTGGGCTGTGAGTGTGAATCAAGCCAGACTCTGTCTGGACTTGGGCTGTGAATGTTTGGTTCATACCTAACCCCCACCCTGCTCAGATACACTTCTGATGACTTGGTGCCTGCTAAATCAGTGCTTTCCCGTTTCGGTCACTTAGTAGGAATGTGATACACTTTCATTCAGTGAATGACTGAATGCCCTACTATGTGGGAGAGATGGGCACATTCAAACGGAATGCTAATGCCCAGCTTCATGAGTCATGCTTTGGAACCCAAGCTACTTCTTGTCTCTAGGAAGCAGCGTGCCACAGCGCTCTCCACTGTGCTTCTCATTCCCAGCCTGGCGCTTCTTATTGACGGGCACTAGAGTTTCTGAACTCTGAGAATTTCTTACAATGTACTTTGATCGTCTTCATGCCCCATTCCTCCCCCTAAATCCTCTCAGGTCAAGATCCACCCCTACTTTCCTCCCTACCCCAACTCCCTTTCTTCTTTCTTCTCTTTAATTAGCCATTGAGTCCACTTTGAACTACTGATATTTCTGAGAGTGGGACCATCCATTGGAGCATGGTGGACAGACATACCAGGGACCAAACCCTTAAGAATTATTTTTTAAGACTTATTATGTGTATGTCATATGTCTGGGGGTACCCATGGCACCCAGAAGAGGAGGTCAGATCTCCTAAAGCTGGAATCATAGGTGTTATGAGATGNTGAGTCCACTTTGAACTACTGATATTTCTGAGAGTGGGACCATCCATTGGAGCATGGTGGACAGACATACCAGGGACCAAACCCTTAAGAATTATTTTTTAAGACTTATTATGTGTATGTCATATGTCTGGGGGTACCCATGGCACCCAGAAGAGGAGGTCAGATCTCCTAAAGCTGGAATCATAGGTGTTATGAGATGCCTGGTATGAATGCTGGGAACTGAGCACAGGTCCTCTGGAAGAGTAGAGAGCTCCCTGAACCACTAAGTCATTCTTACAGTTTTATGTTTTGTTTTGTTTTTTTAATGGGTGAATATTTAAACAGGCATTCACCAGATGATATATGATTCACATAAATGCATGAAAAATACTTAATATCATTAATTATCAGGTAAATGAGATTTACAACCACATTTATTAGGGTGGCTTAACAGTGGTAGTATGGAGTACTGACAGGGATGGAGAGAAATTGTATTTCTTACGTGTTATGGGTCAGGAATGCACATATACAGCCCTTGGGAAACAGAGGTCTCTAGCGCAGGCTGGCCTCAGACTCACTGGCTTTCTGGTTCAGCCTCCCAGTGTTAGAACTACAGGGTGCACCACTGTACCTGGCTACTAGTTTCTTAGGGCTAGACCTTTGTGTACCATGTGGCCCAGTAGATTCCATCCTACATATTTATCCACAAGATAGGTCTTCTGTTTGTACACAGTGCTGGATAGGACCTTTCAGAACAATCTATGGTGGCTTTGTCTGGAACCCAAACTGGAAATAACCCATTGTCTTTTGTTGCTAAAGGATGGAGGTCAGCCTGGACTACATAGCAAGGCCTAACTTAAAAATAAATTAATAAATAAAAGAGAAAGGATACCATGGCGAAGATAATCTAAATACATTATGTGAATGTATGAATAGCGGATGTCATAATGAAGCCCACTGTTACATATAGTTAGCATAATCTAATAAAAACATTGAAATAGAAAAGAGAGAGCATAACTAAATACAAGACCTAATGCTGAACTTAACGCCAGAAGCACATACACTGCTGTGAAGCATTAAACCAGCTGTCAACACTGAATTGTTTAACACTGGTATTAATTTAGTAATGATTGGTAAGTATACTGTGACGGTATAACTGAATGTCTTTATTCTTAGGAATTTCATGCTAAATACATCCCTAAATATTTAGAGAAAAGGACCATGATATGCATAACTTACCTTAAGTGGTTCAGGGAAAAAAATGTGTCTGGTTATATGTGTAAGTACACAGCGTGCAAACAGCAAAGCAGATGTTACCAAGAGATGCAGCTAAGTAAAGTGCTTTCTGTAGTTTCTCAATTCCTCTTGAGAATAAAACTTCAAATATTTAGAAAATAACTTAATTACATTCTACTTTGTAGTTGTTCCATACCTCTCCCTCTCTCCCACTCTCCCTCTCTCTGTGATTTGAATTCATGGTAGCACATGCACCCTTACACCATATACTGAGGCATAGTAGATGTCTTTGTCTAGCATACTCAGTCATAATGCCTTGAGATGGGGTCTTTAGTGAACTCATGTTTGTCCTTTAGACTAGGCTGGCTGGCCAGCAAGGTCCTGGGACCTACCTGTCTATGCTCACCCTGAGGTGGCAGGCATGCAGCCATGTCTGGCTTTCTTATGTGTGAGTGTTAGGAGTTCAAATTAAGGTCATATGCTTTCAGAGCAAGTGCTCTTACACACTGAGCAAGTGCTGTTACACACTAAGCAAGTGCTCTTACACACTGAGCAAGTGCTCTTACACACTGAGCAAGTGCTCTTACACACTGAGCAAGTGCTCTTACACACGGAGCAACTGCCCTTACACACTGAGCAAGTGCTCTTACACACTGAGCAAGTGCTCTTACACACTGAGCAAAGGCCCTTACACACTGAACAAAGGCCCTTACACACTGAGTGAGTGCCCTTACACACTGAGTGAGTGCCCTTACACACCAAGGAAGTGCCCTTACACACGGAGCAAGTGCCCTTACACTCTGAGCAGGTGCCCTTACACACGGAGCAACTGCCCTTACACACGGAGCAACTGCCCTTACACACTGAGCATCTTCTCATCCCTGGAGTTGGGTTTTTGAAACAGTTTTCAGTCTAGCCAAGGCTTGCTTGGAATTCATAGACATCTTTCTGCCTCAGCCAACTAAATGCCAAGACTGAAGGTGTGAACTACCACACCCGGTGCTTTTCTTGAAACCTCTGACTAAGGGGGAGATTCCGCAAAAAAAATGTTTGTGAATCTTTTCAACTGACAGATCTTAACTCACAAGGGAAATCCTGGTTAACTGATTTGGATAATCAGTTGGGATCCATCTTCCCTTAGCTAGTACTCTTATTCACACATACTTCCTGTGCCACACCTCTTAGCTGCATATGAGTAGTCTCAACTTCTCAAAGGCTGAGAAAAGTTCCCTGAGGGTCCCTGGGACATAAGAAGTTTTTCTTATATTTTTGGTTGTGAGCCTAGCCTTTAACGGCTGAGCCATCTCTCTGCTTTGTTTCTCCATCACAGATCTGGAAGCATAGATGGTGTGTTTGGACCAGTTAAAAACCCCTGGACTTACTCAAAGCAATACAGAGAAAGAAGCCTGCAGGATGCACGTGATGATTCTCACTGGCTGATAACTGGAGGAAGCTCAGGCGGCAGCGCGGCAGCCGTGGCCGCTTTCACGTGCTTTGCGTAAGATGCTTTCTGTCTTTGCTTTAAGCCCCGCCCAGATACACGGGGTCTCAATACGTGCAAAGCCCAGTGGCACAGGAATTCAGACTCTGGTCTCTGTATTTCTTTTTGGTGAGCTGTTTGTGTTCAAAAATATATCAAATTGACCTCAAAGGGTACTCAACTTTAGCCCACGATGTGAACTTTGTACATAAAAACTTAACTTAAAATGACATTTAAAATTTTATCCTGTAATCTCTGGTTATTTTAAAGCATGGCTTTATGGATCTTACCAAATAAAACATTGAGCATGAGCAGGCTTCATGAATCTTATTTTTTACTAATTCTGGCATTTGTTCGCTGTATGAATGCTGACTGCTTTAGTTCATTGCTGCTGAGCTGAAATCATGGTGATTTATCCTTCAGACAAATCTCTAAAAAGAAAAAAATATCCCTTAGTAGTATGTGAATCAGTAAGATATTTAGAATGGTTTCCATAAATCTGCGACTGACAGTGTCTTACCAAGCAGAACTTTTCAGCCACCTTAGGATCTGATTATCTGTTATGCATTGATAAGAACCCATCAGCCATGTTTTAAAGTCCCACTTTTAAAGGCATCTCTTCTCAGGAGAGCCAGGGTCTGAAGTGTAGTCTTACTTACAGCCTGAGTTGACTGTCTGACAGTGTACCCGACAGTAGCCTCAAACCTCTAATCCTCTGGCTCCGGCTCCTGAGTGCTGAGGTCATAGGCATGTGTCTGGCCTGTCAAACATTTCTTAACCACCTAGAAAATAGTAAAGAAATATTTATTTATCAGTCTCAATTTAAGTAAGTTCACCATGTTTCCTCAGTCATATAATATGTATGCATTTTCCCTCTCTTTAATTATCCACTGAAGCTACACCTTTCACGGGCATTGCAACCAATAATTTATTTACATATTTTAGGACTGGAGCTGTCGGTCCTCAGAGCTTCTTTCCTTCATATTCCTGAAGTCTCGTTAAGAAGAAAAGCTATTTCGTTTATCTCTGGACTGTTAGAGCCTTGCATTAATATTAATGAGCGTCTGACACATTAGAAGTGCGTGTTCCCCGCTGTCATCATCCCACTTAGCATACATCTTCCTGAGTCTACTCTGAGAAGATG
Source organism: Mus minutoides (assembly GCA_902729485.2). NCBI lineage: Eukaryota > Metazoa > Chordata > Mammalia > Rodentia > Muridae > Mus > Mus minutoides. The sequence continues at coordinate 1,031,223 of LR749823.1, read as the reverse complement.
GCTGGTGTCTTGACACATAATTCCTATGGAAATGGAGGCTTCACTTTTACACAGCCATCAGTGAACGCTAATAAGAAACTATCTTTGTAAAATTATGAAGGCAACAGACTGATTTTGTAGCTTAAGTGGGCCTGGTGAGATTGCCTTTCCTGTAGAGTGCAAGTGGTTATTGTTAGGAACAGCACTCAGTACAAAACATTACTTTCAATATAATGGAAAATTACTCATATCTATACATACATACCTGCATTATGTATGTATGTATGTATGTATGTATGTATGTATGTATGTATGTATACGTATACATAATCAGTAGATGCACCAATCGAAAGTAACTTCCTATTGAGTGTATCCAAACTGAAGTCTGCTTTTGTCTCCCTTGCGTTGATTTATTTGTGCTATTGCAGTTTTTTTACTAAAGAAGGTTCATGGAATATTATTGAGCCACACAGAGAATGAGAAAGGGCGGTGTAGAGTGACATGGGAAGTTATCCATGGTGCATGAGGAGAAACAAGTTAAGGATGGGACATGTAGCTCCTGTTAAGAGGAATCCTTGCTAGGCATGGATGTCAGACATGCATAGAGGTGTCTGGATGAAAACATGTAACAGGGCTCTCACGTGCGCTGCAATGAAACAGTTTTTACTTCTGCATCATATAATTATATGATACTTGGAATTTTGCATTAAGGGTGTACTATCCAATAGCTTTCTTTTTAAATGTTTAAATTTTCAGTGACTGTAACTTTAACTTTTTCAATCCTTATTTTTAATGATGGTTCTTAAACATTTTAACCTCCCTTTTAGCCCACCACCCACCAGAGGTGGTAGGAAAGAAAGGATATGGGGCAAGTAGCCCTTTTTAAAAGGTTCCTGGAGAAACTCCCATCTGTGTTGTCTGGAAATCGGCAGTTCAGTTCACAGGTCAGCAGCAGCAGCTCGATCCACTCGCAAACACTTCACAGATACACCGGCAGTCCAGTTCCATGGAGTCGGGATGAGTCAGGATAGCAAACAGGAATCAGCGCAGTGGTACGACCTAGCAGAGACAGCCAGGCCTCAGCCTTGGCATGAGTCAGCAGGACGGACCCAGAGGGACACCAGAAGTTCTCAGATTTGCCCCTCAGGGAAGCGATGATCAGCAGAAACTGGAGACCTACAAGCCTTGCACAGCTAGCTGTCCCAGCAAGCTCTGTCTCCATCACCTCATAGTGTCCCAATTATACGTATTTCCACTTTAAGTTGTGATAAAATAAGCATATGTAATTTTGCAATTAATCTAAAAATGTATTTTTCATCTTAGAAAACTGACACTGAGCCCCCATTGTCCCCAGCCCAGGCTCCAGTCTCTAGCAAGCTCCCCTGCTGTCTTTCTGGATCTGACTGTTCTGGGTGCTTCCTGCATCCACTATCTGTGTGTGACTGGCTTGCCTCACGCAGCATGATATCCTTCAGGTTACTCATCGTCTAGATTTTAGTCTTTGCTGTTGCCTTTTGTTTTTTAATCAGAATAGCACATATCCTCTGGGTGCCTAGGCTGTGAGACGGACATTCACCTTGTGAATAATGAAAAGCTTTTCAATATGAATGTTTAGCAAGCATTTCTTTTTAAATGAGAGTTACCAAAATTTTAAAATCTCAGTGATGCTGCTGAGATGTTAAACCACAGCTCACTCACTACAAGTAAATACATGAATTGGCCTGATCTGCAACAAGTATTTTGATCATATAGGTTAAGAATTTATGGACTGGAGAGATGGCTCAGCAGTTAAGGTCCTGAATTCAATTGCCAGCGACCACATGGTGATTCACAACCATCTGTAATGAGATCTGATGCCCTCTTCTGGTGTGTTGAAGACAGCTACAGTATACTTACATATGATAATAAATAAATCTTTGGGATGTAGCAAGCAGGGCCAGAGCGAGCAGAGGTCCTGAGTTCAATTCCCAGCAACCACATGATGGCTCACAACCATCTATACAGCTACAGTGTACTCATATACATAAATAAATAAATTTTTTTTTTAAGTTATGGGCTGGAGAGATGGCTCAACTGTTAAGAGCACTAGCTGCTCTTTCAGAGGTTCTGAGTTCAATTCCTGGCAATCACATGGTGCTCACAACCATCAGTAATGAGATCTGATTCCCTCTTCTGTTGTGCCTGAAGACAGCATATGCATAGACATTAAATAAATATATCTTTTTTTAAAAAAAATTTTATAATAGCAAGCAGACCTTTTGTTCGTTAACCCTGCTAATTAGAAGACAGCCACCTGAAAGCAGTCAAACATGAGCAGAGATTTGTGGGTAATGCTGTTTGCCAGCAAAGGTTCACTAGAGGCTAAGGTGCCAGGCGAGAACAGCATCACTGCCTATGTAAATGACAGTACATCTCCAGCCGTAAGTCCGAGTGGACAAGGATGAAGTGGCATCCGGGTCTCTAGGGATGGTGTTTAGTTTGGGAAAGCATACTGCCTGTTGGTACTCAAGTTATTTTTAATATTTACATGTATTCTCAATTTTTATAATTTCAAAGGCAGCAAGAGGTGATGATTGTAAACAAACAGGGATGGAAACTTAGCATAACATAATCCTCTCGACAAACAAACAAACAAACAAATTTTTAAAAAGAATTGAAAGGCTGGGTAGCAGAACATGCCCATAATTCCAGCACTCAGGAGGCAGAGGCAGGAGGGAGGCTTAAGTCTGCCAAAATGCAGTGTTTGTTGCTAAGTCTTTGTGGTTTTCTATACCATATGAATTTTGAGCCAAGTGTAGATTACTCTATACGATTAGAGGAAAGTACACTTTTACATGGTAGATTTCAAATGCAATGAAAGAATGTCATTTCTTAAATGAATTCCCTTTGAATTCCAGGGCTCTGGGATCGGACACTGGTGGATCCACCAGGAACCCTGCTGCCCACTGTGGGGTTGTTGGTTTCAAACCAAGCTATGGCTTGGTTTCCCGGCACGGCCTCATCCCCCTGGTGAATTCAATGGACGTGCCAGGAATCTTCACCAGATGTGTGGACGACACAGCAATCGTGTTAGGTATTTCTGCAGTCGTGTATTATTTGAAAGCCTCACTGTAAAACATTCTGTCTATCACAAGTAAGGATTTCTCCTTGCAGGTGTACTGGCTGGACATGACCCCAAAGATTCCACCACAGTAAAAGACCCCGTGAAGCCGGCCTCAGTTCCCGGTGTGACGGATGTGAGCAGACTGTGTATAGGAATCCCAAAGGTAGCTTGCTTCTGTTGCTTTACAGAAAAGCTGGGAAGTCAAATGCAGGGTACAGGAGGCAAACTGTGATCAGCCTGGGGCTTCTGAATCTCTAAGCACTACCTTTACAGGCCTTGTGACTACTGCCGGCCAAGCCAGCCCAGTGTCTCCATTTGAGAAATGAGGATAAAATCCAGATCCTGAGAGTTGTGAGGATTAAATTTGATTATCCTATAAAGCAAGGGTCTGTAAACTTTCCTTGGAAAGAAAGAGACACCGTTTTAGGTTTTGAAGATCGTAGATCTGAGCTTTTTAACTGGGCCATTACAGTGAACAAAGCAGCCATAGGCAATTTGTTTATTTACATAAAGAAATATGTCTGTATACCTATAAAATTTTAATTTCAAAAAGTGGATAAACGGGCTGGTGAGATGGCTCAGCGGGTAAGAGCACCCGACTGCTCTTCCAAAGGTGATAAGTTCAAATCCCAGCAACCACATGGTGGCCCACAACCATCTGTAATGAGATCTGGCTCCCTCTTCTGGAGTGTCT
>LR749823.1:974355-1027347 GCA_902729485.2 Mus minutoides | reverse complement strand
TGGCTGTCCTGGAACTCACTTTGTAGACCAGGCTGGCCTCGAACTCAGAAATCCGCCTGCCTCTGCCTCCCGAGTGCTGGGATTAAAGGCGTACGCCACCACACCCGGCTCAGGCATACCTTCTTTAGCCCATTAAATGTTATTGCACTTATTTCTATTACTGCCATCTAGACTATTCTTATTACAATAGCAAGTAATCATTTATACATGTAAGTAATAAATTACTGACACCTTAAAGTCAAAAAATCAAACCTATATGTGTGTTTATGTGTCTGTGTATACATGTTTTGTGAGTTTTTAAATTTTTATTTATTAAAAAAAAACTGTGTATGGGTATTTTGCCTATATGTATATTTGTACCGTGTATGTACCTGGTACCTTTGGAAACCAGAAGAGGGCATCAGATCCCCTGGAGCTGAAGCTATAGATGGTTGTGAGCTATCTGACATGGGTGTTGGGAGTTGAATTCACATCCTTTGGAAGAGCATCTGGTACTCTTAACTGCTGAGCCGTATTCCCAGTCATTTTATTATCTTAAGTCATATGCAAGTGTATGTGTCTGCATGTGGGTAAATATTCATGGGTATAAGTGCCCATGGGGCCAGAGACATCAGACTCCTGGAGCTGGAGTCACAGGTGCTAGTGAGCCACCTGATGTAGGTGCTGGAAACCAAGCTTAGGTGCTCCTAACTGCTGGCCTCAGACTGACTGTCACCTCAGGTACTTGCCTACCTCTATCTCTCAGGTGCTGAAATTATAGGTATGTACCTCCTTAGCCAATAATATATTAATATTTAATATATTTTAGAAATCTTTTAGAAAAATAAATTACCCTGCAGAATAATGTGATTTCTTAATTTTGGCACCATTGATATTTTATTCTAGAAAGTTCTGTGGTGAAAAAAACATCTTTTGCATCACAGAATGTTTAACAGCATCCCTGACCTCCACCCCTGTGCCATAGCACCCCTCACCCCTACAGCTCTACAGTCAGAGCCTCCACAGACATTATCAGGTGACACCCTACTGTAGAGAATGGCTACTTTAAAAAGACATTCATCAAGTTTTAGAAGTGAACCTAGTAGACTCCTAGATCCTACGTTGCTGTGATGTATAGCATTAGGAATGCTACTTCACGTCCCTATTCTCAATACTTTTCATCTGTAAGATGAGGGATGATGTCATGGGGCGTGGAAAGCGTAAGGTGAAAGAAACTCTGAAAACTACGAGCAGAACATTTGGGCAATAGTGAGCATGGCAGATATGAGTCCCCATCTGATCACCAAGCTTTACACTTGCGTCTGGCTGTCCAATATGTGCTCCCATGCCACCAGCATTTCTAGTCCTGTCTCTCGAGGTACCGACCAGCAGTGTTACCAGTTTTAGTATATTGCCAAATCCAGATGTTCATGAGTCTGTCTAGACTTTGCAGCTTCTGTGTTTTGTTTTGTTTTTTCTAAGGAATATCTAGTACCAGAATTGTCGAGTGAAGTGCGGTCTCTCTGGTCCCAAGCTGCTGACCTCTTTGAGTCTGAAGGAGCCAAAGTGATTGAGGTGTCTCTGCCACACACCTGTTATTCAATCGTCTGCTACCATGTCCTGTGCACATCAGAAGTAGCATCCAATATGGCAAGATTTGATGGGCTCCAGTATGGTAAGACGGCTGCCGTGGGCTGCTTAAGATAGACTCACACTATATTCTGTGACTCAGGAAAGTAAATCAGCAAATCAGTCTTTTTCTCTGTATTGAGCTTGGGGTATTCAGTGTAGCTCTTTTTATGTTTGTTTCTCTGGACTGAAGGAAAAATCTTGAAGGGATTGTCTCTTGTGTGCCCAGCACATGTGGTATAGTGTCTGACAAGGTGGAGCTCAAAGTGTGCATGGATGGATGAATGCATGGATGCACACATGCATGGACAGACAGATGGATGGAAGAACAACATAACGTTCTTCCATGGCTATTCTTTTCTCTCCATGGCTAGTCCTCACAACTAAGTGGTCAGTCAGTCAGGAAGCAGATGCAGAAGAACTTGGACAGGAAAACTCTCCAAGATCCATGTTGTTCACAGTACTATTTCACTGCTCAGCCTTGACTTCTTTCTCAAGTGATGTTTCCCTCTGCTCAGGTCATAGGTCTGGTGTTGATGTGTCTACTGAAGCCATGTATGCCGCAACCAGACAGGAAGGCTTCAATGATGTGGTGAGAGGAAGAATTCTCTCAGGAAACTTTTTCTTATTAAAAGAGTAAGACAATTGCTTTTAGAATCTTGGCTTTTCTTAAAACCTTAATATTGTCCTATCGATTATTTCCTGGCTCAATTAGTAGACTGCTTGCCTAGATGTCTGAGGCCCAGGTCTGATGCCCAACGTCAATATTATGGATATGGGTGCCTGTGGTCCCATTACTGGGAAGTAGAGGCAGGATTAGAAGTTCAAGGTCTTCATTGGTTGCATAGTGAGTTCTAGGCTAGCCTTGGATGTGAAATCCTATTAACAAAAGAACAACAAAATAAAACAACAACAGAAAAGAATAAGGATCTGGAAAGGTAGTTTAGTGGTAAGGAGCTCTTGCTGCATAGCATGAGGACCAGCGTTTGACCCCAGCTCCTACTTAACACACTGGGCATCCTGGGCATGCCTGTAACCCCAGACCTGATGGGGTGGAGACAGGAGGATCACTGGGATGGCAGGGAAAGGCCGAGTCCCAAAGGAGTAGGTGGAGAGCAATAGAGGAGGGCACTGCGTTTGTATCTCTATGCAGCCGTTAGTCAGATGGTGCAGGAAGAGTACATGATGTCCATAGGGTTGTAAAAAGAAAAGAAAAATCACATGTGTCATCTTCTTATATTTGGTTCTCAATGGGACTGGAGTTGCCATGTCCAGTTTTATACTTGAGGAGCCTAAGGCATTAGGCTTTGGGGGCAGCTGGGGAATCTTCTCACCCCTCTGTGTGTTACCGACTCATGGTTGGTTGCATCTGTGTCTCCCCTCCTCCAGTGTGCTAATAGTGTTAAGTACCCTTCCTTTAATTTTAACTCTGCCCTCCTGGACTGCTCATAAAATACAAAACTGTAGCACTTGGTGCTGTCTTTGCTTCTGTTGATGGAACCAGCTTTCCAGGACTGCTTCCTACTGTCTAAATCAGTAATCGTTACACTGTTGGTAGACTGAAACATAGTTCAGACAGATGTGAGACTGTTAGTTATCATTGTTACACTGTAGATAGACTGAGACATGGTGATAGAAAATTGCAAAAGCCTTTGAGACCCAAGTTTATCTATTGTACCTAGAAAGTAACTTCATTGCCATGTATCTCACCCCAAAATAAATGCTTTGGTTTAGCAATATCCCAAGTGGACAGTATTATTGTGTGGTTTTCTGGTAGAACTGCATCTAGTAGTGAATTCTGTGGATAAATTCCAGCAATAAACTTTTAAAATAACAATACATTCGAATAAAATTCATCTGTATAAATTGTTAGGAATCAGCTGGGCATGGTGGAGCATGCCTTTGATTTAAGAGGCAGAGTTAGGCAGAGCCCTGAGTTCAAGGCCTGCTTGATCTATAGAGTTCCAGGAAGCCAGGGCTATACAGAGAAAGTCTGTCTTGAAAAACCAAAATAAAAGAATCTTAGTGGTGTGCTGCTGGGTGTGGTGGCCAGGACTTTTAATCCCAGCACTGTGTGGGATCTACATGGTGAGTTCTAGGCCAGCCATGCTACATAGTGACACCCTGTCTTAAAAACTAAAACTCTGACTGACCAGCAAGGTGATTCAGTGCTTACCACCCAGTCTCATTGATTCCCTGAGTATGATTTCTGAGGTACACATTGTGGAGGAAGGTGACTCTGGCTGCTTGTCCTCTGACTTCTGCTTAGCCCCTCTATCCCTTTCCTCCCCAAAACATTGAATAAATAAATAATAGTAATAGTAATTGTCTTAGTGGTCCCTGAATGTAAGGCTGAGGATCCAATGGTACTTGAATAACCTTAGTGTAAGAGAATTGCCATAATAAAACAAAAACAATAAAAAACAGAAACCAAGAATATCTTTAAGATCGCTGTATCTTTCCACAGAAATTATGAGAATTATTTCGTCAAGGCACAGAAAGTGAGGCGCCTCATTGTGAAGGATTTTGTGGATGTTTTTGAGTCTGGGGTGGATCTCCTGCTAACCCCCACCACCCTGACAGAGGCAGTGCCGTACCTGGAGTTCATCAAAGAAGACAACAGGACACGCAGCGCCCAGGATGATATTTTCACTCAAGCTGTCAATATGGCAGGTGAGGATTCCCAAAGAATGCTGGGGTTCTCTCCAAAGTTTTAGACACACTCCCTGGTCTTCAATTCAGGTTCCAACAGGATTGTTTCCTAAAAGCACCCTCCCCTTCAAGACACCTGAGAGGGATATGTGTGTGTCCGTGCATGTATGCTATATACACATTTTCTTTCTTTTTTTAAAAGATTTATTTATTTTATTTTTATGTATATGAGTACACTGTAGCTGTACAGATGATTGTAAGCCATCATGTGGTTGCTGGGAATTGAACTCAGGACCTCTGCTCACTCTGACCTCGCTCACTTATACAGATTTTCTTAACCAGTATGCAATAGTTTTATTTTCAGAATAATCAAACTGTTGGGGTTCAGGAATCGCCACACAAGCCATACAAGCACTGATCTCAGTTAAGAATAGTTTAATGAATGCACACCTCAAGACTGAACCTTCAGGACCTCAGAAAGGACTCAGAAAGAGCCTAATTGTGGTGCCAAACTGTTCTCAGAGCAGGCTTATGAAGGGAGAAACAAACCCCACAAGAACCACAGTCAGCTCCTTTGCAGGCACAGGAAGTGCTGCCCAGTGGTCAGCTCTGCCTCAAGCCATCTTAGACATAACAGTTCATATTGATCTTTACCTTGAAGGGTCCTACGTAGCTTACAAAATTCCTTAAGATTAACAAGCCTCAGAACATAGAGAACATAGCAGGGGACGTGGTCATCGTGACCCTGCTCTGAGTTGTTTTCCTATGTCAATGACTGTCAGGCATGGAACAAAATGACTACAGCTATTCTTGGGGTGGGAGTGGGGGAACAGATCGCAACAAAACATATAAAAATTAAAGCATAATGTAAAAAGTACTGTGTTTGCCCTTACCTGCATCCATCCTTGTTAATATCATTCTTCGACTTTCTTCTGTTTTTCTACACATGCTCCCCCCAACCCCATCCCACCCAACACACACTGGATTTTGATGTCTCATTTGAAAAAAAAACCTTAGACATGACCTTTTACAGCTGAGTAATTTAGCACAAATCTGAGAATTAAGACTGTCCTTCCGAAACACAGTTTCATCTCAAAACTAACATGAGCCCACTTCTGTTAGCTCCACTTATTTTCTGGTTTTACTCTCTGTTTCTGAAGGACCTAGATTTTCCTTTTATTACTCCTTTCATGTTTAAAAATGTTTAAAACATTCTTTTAGGGTAGTAATAGGTTATTATTCCACCAGTAAAATGAACCAATTCAAGCCAGATTAGATTATATTAAAGGCAGGTTATAGTAAAGGCAGGTTTATTGGAAAGGTGTTCTGTTCCAGGGAAGTTGCCATGGGGAGACCAGAGGTGAGGAGGTGAAGGAGAGAAAGGACGCTTCTGCGAAGAGATGGCGGGAAGGGCTGGGGGTGCGTTGTAGAAGACTTCTCAAATTAGAATAAAGCTGCAAGTTGGAATCTAATACAGCCATAAAGAGGAAATGATGGTCTCTGTGAACTGACACATAGTGTCATACAAGTTATATGGACAAAGCATGATGCAAAATACAGAGATATATTTATCATAATTTGGGGGATTTGGAAGGTGGTTTTCTTTCATTCTTTTCTTTGCTTTTTTTTTCCCTTTTTCAGACAGGATTTATCTGCATAGCCCTGGCTGTCCTAGAACTCACTATGTAGACCAAGCTGGCCTCAAACTCACAGTGATAACAAATGCCTGGCTAACATTAATTTGTTTTAAGCTTACTCTGTCTTTCTTTACAAGCAGGGGAAAGGAGAATTCACCTGATGGCTTCTTTCTCTTCCTCAGGCTTGCCAGCAGTGAGTGTCCCTGTGGCCCTCTCAAACCAAGGGCTGCCAATAGGACTGCAGTTAATTGGACGTGCATTTTGTGACCAGCAACTTCTGACAGTTGCCAAGTGGTTTGAAAAACAAGTACAGTTTCCTGTTATTCAACTGCAAGGCCTCATGGATGATGGCTCGTTGGTTCTTGAAAATGGAAAGTTAACATCTGCTTCTCTGACCCAGTGATCAGAATCTCGTGCAGTTGCCTGGTGGGAGGATGCTGGGATCCTATGCTGGGCCTCAGGCTTGCTCTCTGCTACTGGACTGATCCCCACCTCTATATCATGCAGTTAAAATGACTCTAAGAAGTGATTTTCTCTAGAGCGTCGGTGATCTCATTCAGCCCTGTGATCAGGGTCACTGTCAACCCCGTCTGTCCTGGGAATCATTTCTTCAAATCCCTGTGATGCTGTAAATTTTAATATTCTATATATTGTATATTGTAAGTGTAATATTCTATATTAAAATGTTCTATAAACTTAAGAACTGAATTTTACTATAACAAAAATACAAGCTCCTAAAAACAATGCATTCTATATAATTTTCATTTAAAAGAACAAATTACAATAGAACTAAGTTTAGTAATAAATGTCTCAAAATGTGTACATCTTTATAACCAAGTAACTGACAGGTCGTTCCTCCTGTGGTAAAGGCTGCCTCAGAGCCGTGCAAGGCTGGGCAGCTCCTCAGTCAGGCACAAGACTCCTTTTGTTTCTGAAAACAGAATTGAAAATGACAGAACTTCCCTCTTCCCTCTCCTGGTTAAATGTTTGCTCCACTTCTCCCAGAGCCTAAGACCTCAAGGCCAGGACAGTGTCACAGAACTGTCTCCCTCAACCTCAGGGAGGAAGGTTCTAAAGGCCCAAGTAACACCCAGTGTGAAAAGTGTGAGAGACTTTGGTGAAGACGACAGAGTCAGCATGGACTGCCTCAGGGTTCTGGTGTCCCGTGATGGTCTTTATCAGTGTTCCCTATTTGGAACCCTTGAGCCCAAGCTAGACAAAACCTAATAGAAATGTTACTCATCTGAGGTGTCACCATTGAGTATCTCTCTTTGCTAGGACACCTGTCACCTCACATTCATCGGGCATTCTGGTTTGACACTTGAATATTGCTGACAAATGAAAACAAGAATCTAAGTTACAGTAACACATTTATTTGCTTGGGAAGTAAGGCCTTAAGTATGAAGGACATTTGGAAATACTGAGGCTGAGCCCCTGGACCATTTGTTAGGAATCCAAGTTGCCTATTGCTTTCATTAACAGTGTTCCCTCTTCTAGGGCATCCTCCCTGTTCCAGATGCTCAGTCTGATTACACATAAAATGGTACACACGCCAGGCTCACCTGCACTCTTACAAACTCAACCAAGTCCCTGAAGGGAAAAGAATCTATAAGAAAACTACATTACATTTGCCACCCCCCATCCATTGATCCCACACTTGTGGTACCACGAACCAGATTACAGATCAAAACTAACTGGTTAGCCAGGCGTGGTGGTGCACGCCTTTAATCCTAACACTCGGGAGGCAGAGGCAGGTGGATTTCTGAGTTCGAGACCAGCCTGGTATACAGAGTGTGTTCCAGGACAGCCAAGGCTACACAGAGAAACCCTGTCTCGCAAAACCAAAAAAAAAAAAAAAAAAAAAAAAAAACCTAACTGGTTAAAAAGATGAAAATAATTCTAGAAAGTTCCAAAAGGCTTTTCTCTGGTCACTATGGGGAATCTGTGCAAAAGAGTAATGTGTAGCTATTTGAGATTCTAAATAACCCAAAAGTTTAAAATATACATGAAAAATACACAAATCTCTGTCATTTTATATAAGGAATCCATTCCCCTCATAGAATACTTAGATAACAAGAGGAAGGCATCCTGGTCAAAAGAGGTAATGTAACATGAAAATCAAACAAAACAAAAACCTGTCAAGGTTTGGTCTGTTGCTATGCACTGTGATTCTAAATACTGGTCCTGGTTACTTCAGGGACAAGAGAATCTTCACATAGATTAAGAGGTGCTGTGACTTTGCTCCTTAATTTAAAACTATTGGTTAAATAATGATGCTAACACCCTATAGATGAGCAGAAGAGGGGTAAGTGGGGTTTCAGTTCCCAGGATTAGGGTCTGAGGAGGACCACAAGGAAAAAGAAGAAAGTGGAGAAAAGAGACACTGTGGCGTGGGTGAGTCGTGAAAACATGGCCACAAGGGCTGGCCAGTTGGAGTTAAGAGCAGCCCGGATGAAACAGTAAGTCATAACTCAGGGTTAATGATAGGGAAGTAGACACTAATGGCTTAGAGGGTTGATATCTGCCCAGCTCTAATGCTTTAAAGGCTTATTATAAGTATAAAAGTTTTTGTGTCTTTTATCCAGGATCTGAATGATCTAGGGAGTAGTAGAAACTCCGTGCTGAAATTAGATACTTACTACAACAAACAAACCAAAACAAACAAGACCTTTTGCCCAATCTTGTCTAATTTGGGTTTGGTTGGTTGGAGGATCTTGTTGGTTTGTGTTTGGGGGGGTGGCGGTTTTGTTGTTGTTTGCTTTTTGCTTATTTATTTTTGAAACAGGGCCTCACGGCTGGCCTCAAACTCAGAAAGATCCACCAGCATCTCCCTTACGAATGCTGGGAATAAATACACGTTTGTTTTTAATACAGAGCTCATGCTGTCCTTGAACTCATTATGTGGCTTAGGCTTAACTTAAATTCCAAATGCCAGGCTTATAGGCTTGTGCCACCACACCCTGCTAGATCTGTGTATTTGGAAATGGAAAACTTTCAGAGAATATTTACTCTTATGCCTATATCTCGCCCTGAGCTGCCCTGATTCCTTGAATCTGGAAACAGGGAAGTGAAGCAATTCTACTCTCTTGTAGAAGATCCCACTAGTGTAAGTGCAGAAATGGTACCAAATTTGTATTTCTTTCTCCTCATGTCCCAATCCAACATGTAGACAGATAATTGAAGCTGAAAAGTACTGTGCAATAATAGTGTGTCGTAGCTACAATTACATTATCAGGAAAAATTATAAGGGAAGCGTTACTTTACCTTAAAGACCACTGGTGTGTAGATCCATCAGGAAGGAAAACGATGTGCCACGAGACATCTAATCATGAGTAATTTCATTCTGGCAAATCTTCCAAGTAAATTAGTCACAAGATGGGCCTACAAGAAAATGGAAAATGGATAAGAGTGGGGGAAGATTTCTGCCAAATGATACCTGGCAGTTTTAGCATACACTATAGAATATTTTCTGATTTCTCTGCTAGGACAAATGCCCTTAAAGTATCAAAAACTGGTTTCAAGACATTAGTCTGCACAATATGAGGAAGCTGGAATCAGAGTTTGAAAACTTACAATAATGAGGTGTTCTCAGTTTAATTCAGCACTTCGTTAGGACCCTTCCACAGGCAATGTCTGAGGACATTTATCTTTTTAAAGTTACATGCAAATTATTTCTTAGGTGACTGCTTTTATTCACCATGGAAACGGCCAGTGGGATTCGGGTCATTGATTCAGCGTTAGGTGGTTTGCACAGTGAGACTTAGAACTTAATTATATTAGAGAAGGGGGAGAAAAATGGGGAAAAATAATGATCTTCGTGTTCCTCTGGAAAGTGTTCACAACTAGGTGAAGGATGTTAACATCTGTGGGAGAAGACAGCAAGAGTAATTTTTAAGAGATGAAGATGAATTCAGTAACCAACAAGTAATTGATTAAGAAGATGTTTGTAAGATCAGAGGGCAGATCAGGAGATCTTTGTATTGGATTCTTTTTTTTTTACTCCATATTTTATCCAAATACTTAAGATGCAAGGCCCACCTGGCCACCACCTGTGTTCCACCCCTGACATTTTACAATGCTTGTTCGCCTCATGTATTATTGATCTCCATTTATTGATTACCTAGTTAAATGTATATGTTAAAATCCGCTCAAAGCACTGAGCATCTTTACTGATTGATTGTGAAGGATACTGCAGATGATAAGATGGAGTGGTGCCCACCCAAGGCTCAGGGAAGGGCAGAGGGCTTCCTGCTCCTTCCTCTCAGACTCTCATAAGCTCAGCTATCAGAAGCTCCCGGCCCCTCTCCTTAAAGATTCTTCTGGAGGTTGAACAGCACAGACAGACACAGCTGCTAGAGCCTGAGTGCTCCCTATTGGCCTTGGCCTCTCTGCAGCTCTCCTTCCTCCCAGTATATGGAGGGAGGTCCCTTCCTCCCAGTATATGGAGGGAGGTCCCTTCCTCCCAGTATATGGAGGACCCCTGCGGTATCTCCTGGGACCTACTGTTTATTAAGAGACAATGATAATTCAGAGAATTTCTTTATAGCTACAGACAGAAATCTGAGGAGTTTTTATGCTATGGCTTGGGTGATGTTTGATCTTGGTTGTCAACATGACTACATTTGGAATCAACTAAAACCCACAGAGCAGAAGAACCACCCTAAATCTGGGCCACACCTTCTGGTGGCAATATAAAGGACTGGGAAGAAGGACACTTTTGCCTTCTGCCTGCTTGCCCTCATTCTCACCAGCATTCGCTCCTGCTGCTGAGGCATTCCTGTGTGGTGGAGACCCCCTGAGACACCCAGCCTCATGGACTAACAATCGGATACTCGAACAGTCCATCAAGAGAAAGCCATGTGGGATTAGCTGGACCACAGCTTGTAAGCCACTCTAGTAAAGTGTTTGTGTGTGTGCATGTGTATGTACATGTGTGTGTGTGTGTGTTCATTCTATCAGTTCTGTTCCTCTAAAGAACTCTGACACAGATTACAAAGACAAATCAGTTCCTATGGTCTGCCTTAGCTAGGGAATCTAAGATGAGAACCATAGTAAAACCCCTAAAGGTATATATCACAATATCACAACATACTTGATTTCCACTAAATACTCTTTATGCCACTCAATTTGTTAAGTATATGGGTTAACTTTGAAATTTTTGCCTTGCTTATTTTATCTGAGAATGGGGTTTGCCATGTTGTCCACACTGCTCATGGATACCTGAGCTCAGGAGAGCACTTCCGTGTTAGAATTGCAGGCAGACACTACTATACCCAGCTAAGCTAACTATTTTGGAACAAGTCAAGTAATTTCTAAAAAAAAAAAAAAAAATCAATGAGGCTGGAGGAATGGCTCCATGATTGAGAGCATTTGTTGCTCTTGCAGTTCAATTCCTCATTCCCACATGATGTGCAGTACCATCTGTAACTCCACTTTCAAGGAATCCAATGCCACCTTCTGGCATACGATGGCTTCAGGCACACACATGGCATGTACATACATGTAGATAAAACACTCACACATACAAAGTGAATAAATTATTTAAAAAATCCCAAAGCCTAAAATACGAAAAATTGCATTTTACCACCTTATTTTCATAGTGTCAAAAATCTATGAGTGCTAGTTTCAGATTTCATTGTAATAAACTTGTGGAGAGGGTTAGAGTTTAGCAATTTACTTAATAAGTGTTTCCCAATAGATATAATGGAGACCTGACATGAGCATAGTTAGTACCTGCTAAAAAATAATTTTCCACTATTTTAGAAAATCAGACTGGGTACTTTGGCACACAGCTATAATCCAGCACTTGGGAGGTAGAGGCAGGAAGATCATTAAGTCAGCCTAGGCTACATAACAAGTTGGAAGTCAGCCTGGACTATATAAAACCCTGTCTCATAAAACAAAGCAAAACCAGGGACAGACAGACAGACAGAGAGACAGACACACACACACATAAACAGAGAGAGAGAGAGAGAGAGAGAGAGAGAGAGAGAGAGAGAGAGAGAGAGAGAGAGAGAAAACAGTCAATGTGGCCTATAGAGATTCTACAATGTAAAACTAAAGGTGAGCAAGATGCTGAAGAACAGAAAATGTCTAGTGTGTAGTCATCTCTTAGTGTACATGGGCTCTATAGCTATGCTCTAATCAACCATGGCTGCACATTTTACAAAGAGTAATTGCTCCAGTACTGAACTGGCACAGACTTTTCTTGTCATCATTCTTTAAATATATCTGTGTATGTAACACTCGCATTGTATCAGGCACAGAAATTAATCTAGAGGTGATTTCAAGTTTACAAGGGTGTGTGTAGAGGTCAGTTACACACACTAAGTCACTTCATATATGGGACTTGAGCATGGTTTTAGTCTCTGCAGAGGTCTGAAGCTAACCCTCATAGATTCCAAGGGACAGCTCTAGGTGGTCCCATTAGCAGCTAACACTCAAACCCGGTTATTCCTGGGAGCCTGCCCTCCCCATTTTTTCCCCTTAGGAGCAACACCAGTCTTGTTTTGAAGTGTCTAACGTTAAACTCCAGCACAAATCATATCACATCTGCCAACAGGAAGGGAATATCTGCTTCATTGACGTTCTGTGACCTTTCAAGCAACTTGGGTCTTTTAAAAGGCAGCGTTTGATTTTCTGGATATTAATATGATATTCTTAAAACCTGAAGGAATTATTCTAGGTCAAGCTTACTATCTGCCAAAGAAGACCCTAGAAAAGCCTTGTGTGGAAAAATACACCTGCCAAGTGATTAGATTTAACCTTTAAGTAAGCCTCGATTTCTTCCCTTTCTTACTGCTTTGATTGGTTCTTTGGGAATTTTGTACAGGGAGTTTTGATTACTTTCGCCTTCCCCCACTTCCATTCTCACCCAAGCTTATGCCCCCTCCCCCAATCTAGGCCAATTTGTGCTTGGATGCAGATAATCTACCAGGGGATGCACTTTTTTACTGTTATTGTTTTTTTTGAGGCAAGGTCTCGCTACATAGCTCTGCCTGTCCTGGAACCCATTCATAGACAAGGCTGGCATTGAACTAACACCTGCTCCTGCCTCCTGAAGGGCTACACTCTTGTAGAAAACAGACCCTTCCCTTCCAGCAGCTAGCAGTTGCCAATAGTTCCTCGGCTAGGGGTGGAACTTCATGCCCATCTCCCTTCTCGTGCTGGATTTGATCTGGGCTCGTACAGCCTCATGTATGCTGTCGGTAGCCACCGTGAGCACATGTGTGCTGTTCTGCTGTGTCCAGGGACACTGTTTCCCTGTTATCACCCACCACCTCTGGCACTTTTGCAATCTTCCCATTCCCTCTTCCACAATGACCCCTGCACCTTTGGAAGAGGGGGGAGCAGTATACAGATGTTCCTTGTAGGGCTGAGCTTTCTACAGTCTCTTATTTTCTGCACCATTAGCCAGTTGCGGGACTCTGTTGATCATTATGTTTTAGTACTATGCCAATTTCTCAGAATAATAGTTGAGTGACGCTAACAGGCCCAACCATGGCAAACATGGCCTCCCCTCCCCTCCTCTCTCCTTTGCTAAACCACTAGACTTCCTTATCTAGCCACTTCTTCATTCCTGAAACTGGCCACCAAGACCTGGCTCCTTATCTGGCTACTTCCTCATTCCTGAGGCTGACCACCAAGGTCCAGCTATCAAACTTCCCTGTCTGGCTACATTAACTAACCTGTCCACTCAGGACTTACCAACTCATCCTAGCATGGACTTCTCTCTTTTTCTTTTTTTCTCCTTAAAAACCACCCCTGCCAAGTCACCTGCGGTTGTTTCTGTCTGATTCAGATTCAGCCACTGTAGCTCCATCTTGCTTGACAAAGGATCTCTGTGTTGAAAACTCGTGTTTGGGCATGATCTGTGCTCCAGGGTCCTGAAGAGAGCACTCCTTGATGGGGGGAGGGGGGAGGGGAGTGTGAGTGTCCAATAGTAGTAGGTTCTCTCTATGGCCTATGACCTGTCTCACCACAGGTTCTCAGCCTGATAATAGGCCAGGTATGAGCTCCTCCTTGTGGAGCAAGCCTGAGAGAGTGGTTGGCCACACCCACCACCCATCATTAGTGGGTGTGTCTTGTTCAACCAGTCGTTAACTGTAGCTCACAGGCTTTACAGCTGGATAGCCAATAGAAATGAAATTTCTAGGTGTATACCACCTTGGTTTCAATAAGATCTGTGATGCAAGTATGTGCTGTCTCCAGCAGCAGTCTTACCATCAGGTTCTGGAGAATGACAAGCAGCACTGACAATAGCCTATGATGTCTGGGACCTCACTGGCCAGCAACCCCAAATAATAATAACAATTAATAATAATAATAATAATAATAATAATAATAATAATAAATAATAATAATAATTAATAATAACAATAATAATTTTTTGAAGAACCACTGCTATTTTTACTTGTTAGCCTCTCATGTCTTGGGTGTACATTGTTGCTCTGCTATAGGAGAACTCTATCTTTACTATTCTAAATGCATGTATGCAGTTGTACTTTAGGAAGTTTCTACAGCTGTAGCTCTCATTGAGACCTGTTGACAGATATTGAGTGTTGTTTATGCCTTCCCAGTTCCCTCTTTCATTCTTCCCTCTTCTCCTTACCCAAATTTATCCCTTCTTGTTCTACAATTCTCTTTTAAACTTTTACACCCGCACTCTCTGTTTCCTCTGCTGAAAGCCCCTCTCCATGACCTCTCCATGACCTCTTAGTAGTTTCCTGACCTCTGTGGTATTCCAAATGAAACAAACATATCCAAAGGTTCAAAGCTAACATCTACAAATGAGAGAAAGCATGCAGCATGTGTCTTTCTGAGCCTGAGTTTACTTTCACTCACCATATCTGTTTCTAGCTCTGTTTACTTCCCTGCAGATTTCATAATTTAATTTAATATTTTTGAGATGTATTCATTGTGTGTTTAAGTGTTTGCCTACACGTATGTGCACCATGTACATATTGTGCCCATGGGGACCAGAAAAAGGTACTGGACTCCCAAGAACTGGAGTTATACTTGTGAGCTGCCACGTGGATGCTGGAAATTAACCTGTATCTTCTGGAAGAGCAGCCAATACTCTTAAGTTCTGAGCCATCTCTACAGCCCCATTTTCATTTCTCTTGATATCTTAGTGATATTCCATCATATAAATATACTGCATTTTCATCCTCCATCTATCCATCAGTGAATGGACACCTCTGCAGTTTGCACTTCTTGTCTATTATGAATAGAGCAGCAATGGGCACAAATGAGCACATGTCTCTGTAGAAAGATATCAAAAGCATTGAGTAGTATAGTACAGTACAGTACAGTACAGTACAGTATAAGATAGTATAGTCCAGGAGCAGTATAACTGGATCATGAGGTAGGTCTCTGTTTAGCTTTTGAGGAACCACCACACTGACTTTCATAGCAGCTGCACTAGCTTGCATACCCACTAGGAATGAATAAGAATCCCCTTTCCCCATATCATACCAATATTTGCCGTTTGTTTGTTTGTTTGTTTTTAATCTTAGGTATTTTGATTGGGAAAAGATGAATATTCAAGACAGTTTTAACGTGCATTTTCTTGATGGCTATGGATAATGAAGCTAAAAATCATCTCATTTATATTTCATATTTTGAGAACTCTGTTTAGTTCCATGCTCCATTTTTATCCTATTGTTTGTCTTTTTGATGTTGAATTATCTTATCTCTTTATATATTTTAGATAATAATCTTATGTCTAATGGATAATTGGTTAAAAAAGAAATTCCATTCTATGGACTTTCTCTTTGCTAGTGTGATGGTGTCCTTTTCTATATAGAAACTTTTTAGTTTCGTGAGGAACCATTTATTAATTGTTGATCTATATGCCTGCACTATTGGATTCTTGTTCAGAAAGCTCTTGCCTATGTCAATAAATTTAAGTTTATCCTCTATTTTTGCCCTATCACAATCAGGGTATCAGGTGTTATGTTGAGTCCTTGACCTGTTTGAGTTGCGTTTTGTACAGGGATGAGAGATGAGGACTGGGGTTCATTTTTTTACACATATATTCAATTTGACCAGAACATTTGTTGAAGATTCTGTCCTTTTTCCAATGTATAGTGCGGGTTTCCAAACAAATTATCCCATGACTTTTAAATTTGCCCTCAGGCAAGTTCTTAGGACAAGGACAGAAAGCAGCCACATCCTTATTAATATCACAAGGAGAGTCTCTAGTTCAGTCCCCCTCTGAAACCTCTTGATGTAGACTCGCAAAGTCTGCATATTTCTCAGAAGCTGTCTTCTCTAGTCTCTTCCTAAGATGGTCCATTAATCTCTGCTTTCAATCTTCAACCACTTTTCCAGTCTGACATCCCCAGTTTATTCATAGTCCTGCAAAACCAACATTCTCAGGACCATCAGAGCAATATTCTACTTCCTGGTACCAACCTTTTCTTAGTTGCTTTTCTATTTCTGTGATAAAACATCGTGACAAAGGGGAGAGGAAGAAGAAGAAGAAGAAGAAGAAGAAGAAGAAGAAGAAGAAGAAGAAGAAGAAGAAGAAGAAGAAGAAGAAGAAGTTGTTGTTGTTGTTGACTTGAGGATCACAGTTCTGAAGATATGAGTTCTCCATCACAGTGACAGATGTGACAGCCAGTAGACAGATGTGGCCCTGAAGAAGGAACTAAGAATTCACCTCTATCTACAAGTAGGAAACACGCAGAATGGTGTAAGTCTTTTGAACCCCTTAAGACTGTTCCCAGTGGCATACTTCGTGGTCACACTTCCTAATCGTCCCCAAACATCTACCAACTGAGGACCAAGTATCTAAATGCCTGAGACTTATGGAGGGCATCTCATTCAAGCCCTCGCAATATATAGGAAGAATAATGATTTTTGTTCATCAATTTGTGTCCTGCTACTTTTCTTAATGGACTTATCATCTGTATGAGGTTATGGTGGAATCTTAAGTGTATTTTATAGAGTCACATCACCTGCAAATAAAGACACTTCAATCTCTTCGTTCCCTGCTTATGTCCCCTGTATTGTCTTTATTTATTGCTCTAGCTAAGTCCTCACATTTGACAGGAGGAGAGTGAACATACTTATGTTGTTCCTGATGTTCGTGGAAATGCTTAAGAGTTTTTAAGCTGATGCTGGTCGTGGGTGCCCTGTATATTACTCTCTATATTGAGATATGCCCACTATATCCCTGTTTTCTCCAGGACTTTTATTATGAGTAGATGCTAAATTTTGTCAAAGGCTTTTCCCACATCTGTCCTTTAGTCTATTTATATGGTGAATTATGTTTGTTGATTTTATGTACATTGAACCATCCCTACATCTTCAAGGTGAAGCCAACTTGATCATATTGAATAATTTTTGCTGTTTTTTGTTTGTTTGTTTGTTTCAGTTTTCCAGTATTTCACTGAGAATTTTTGTATCTATCTTCATTAGAGATAATGGTCTATAATTCAATTCTTTGTTATGTCTTTGTCTAGTTTTTAATAGAAGGGTAATGCTGGCTTCATAAGAGAAATTTGGAAATATTTCTTCTCTCCTTTTTTGCAGAGGTGGAGGATGGGGGCATGGTCTCATTTGGCCATATTGGGAGATGGGTAATGTAGACAGGGCACTAAAAGCCTTACTCCTTTGGGCAGGAAAAACTCACTGTAGTGTTGGGAGGCCACAGAAATACTACAGACATTGAGTGAAGCTAAGAGGGACTGTGCCTTTTCACAAACCAGTGAGCCTAGTTCGTAGAGGTGGGATCATGTTACTGACAGAAACTGTGGCATCCTAAAGCAGAAAGGGGCCTTTCAGAGGGCAACCTGTTCCAGTCACCCAAATGTGACTCAAGGTCTGAAATCAAGGAGTTTCCTGGACAGCTGAAGATACTAGGATGTGACTTTAAAAAGGTCATAAAGCAAGCAATGAAGGTGGCTAGGGGGAGATGAGGAGGCAGCTGAAGAGGGTAAGATGGAGCTTAGAAGGTCTCTAAGATGGCATTAGAAGACACTGGACACTCTGCACCAGTGATGAACTACACCATAACTTTGTTTGCTGCTAGGTCAGAGAGGGCTCATTTCAGGAGGAGTGGTAAGGCATCGTCTCACGGACAAGGTCCACCCATGCCTGGATGGTAGTAGGTATAGAGCTTATCATACTCACAGTGGTGTGTTGGGATAATGGCCACAGACAGGGTGGTCAGATGTGTTTTTCATTATCTGGGGGCAGTCCTCACTTAAATAGGCCAGTGTGCAGAGAGGGATGGGGAATTAAAATATTGTATCATAGAGGGCTTGTCAAAAATTAGTGCCATACTTAAACCTTTTAAAATGCAGAGGTAAGGGCAGGCTAAAAAGGTAGACCACCAGCTAAGAGTATTGGCTGTTCTTTCTCAGGACCTGGGTTTGATGTCTAGCACCCACATGGCGGCTCACAATCATCTTTAAGTCAATTCCCAGGAGATCCAATGCCCTTTTTTGGTATCCATGGGCATTGATTGCATAGGATACACACACACACACACACACACACACACACACACACACACATATATATATATATATATATATATATATAGAGAGAGAGAGAGAGAGAGAGAGAGAGACAAAACACCTGTACATATAAAATTAAAAATTTTAAACTTTAAAATGAAGAAGTACAGGACCCGCAATATCACTATTTAATTCACTACAAACAAAAACAGAATCTGAAGACTATTTAGACCTCAGCCTGGGACTGGGAATGTAGCTTAATTATAGCCTACGGGAGGCTCTTGGCTTCAATTTCCACACTGTATAAAACAATTGTAAAGTGCCCACCCTGCCATCCCCTCCAAGGCGCATCCTAAAAAAGCTGGTTTCCAGATGATGGACTTTGAGTAGGTGATTAAGGGATTTAGCTAGATCAATGACAGATTAACTATGGATTCAGAACTGGGAGACACTATGGGGGTTGCAGGGAGATGGAAAGAAGTTAGGGGCCTGGATTGAAAGAAATAGATTGCTGGGGCTGTGTAATGTATGCTTAGAAGTCTGTCTGTCCATCTGCCCTCTGTTCACATTAAAGTGAGTTGTTTCATTCTACCATATGCTGCCTGTCACGATCATCCTCCCCAATGCAGACCCCACTATAACGGAAGCAGCAGATGAAAGCCTTTAAAACTGTGAGCCAAAAATAAAGCTTATATCCTTTTAAATTGTCTCTCATCTTTTTTTTTTCACGTGTGTGTGTGTGTGTGTGTGTGTGTGTGTGTGTGTGTGTGACTGTTACAACAAAATTCAACCAAGAAGTATCAGGGACTAGAATTGCACATGGAGCCAAGCCTTGCATAGATAGACATGTAGGCATTGCCCTGCAGGCATTGCTATCTCATGGTTTCCTGGCCCAGGCCTTTCATCATGCAGGGTGATTGTCTACTTGGTGCATTCAGTGCCCCCTCATTACCTCCTAGAGCCCTCACTCTGCACTCCTGGGAGGAACACTATAGCAACATTATTAGCTCTTTGCTACAACAATGTTTTTAGCCTTTCAAACAACCATGTTTACAGCTCTTTGTGCATACCAGCACACAGACAAGGTCAAGTGTGGTCTTGTGTGTTGTATCTGCCAGATGTGTTTGTTTGTTTGTTTCCCTGGGTATAGTTATCAGTTCTCACTTTGTTTGTGACTGGTATCTTCTGCAGAAGCTGCTATAATATCTTACCAATCCCTATTGCCCACCAGACCTCACACCAACCTTACCATACCCTGAAACAACTTCTCTATCAGATACCAGGGATTGAACTGCTAAGTAAACAAGAACCCATTTCCCCCTTATTCCTTCCTCTGCTGTATTTATCTCATTATGGACTCATGGTATCCTACTCTAATAAATAGTTAATGCTCGGTGATTATTTATTCATGTGCATGCATGTGTGCTATATATGTGCATACGTTCCTGCAGAGGCTTAAAGAAGGAAATGGATTTTATAAAGCTGTGGTCACAGGCAGTTGTGAGCTGCCTGATGTAGGTGCTGGATCTGAACTTGTGTCCTCTGGAAGATCAGCAAATGCTCTTACCCACTGTCTTAGTTAGGGTTTCCATTGCTATAAAGAGACACCATGACCAAGGCAACTTTTATAAAGAACAACATTTAGTTGGGGCTGGCTTACAGGTTCAGAGGTTCAGTCCATTATCATCAAGGTGGGAACATGACAGCATCTAGGCAGGCATGGCATGGGAGAAGCTGAGAGTTCTTCTACATCTCAGTCTGAATGAAGGCTGCTAGGAAAAGAGTGATGATTGTCTCCCAGGCAGCTGGGAGGAGTGTGGCCAAGCCCACCCCCCACATTGACACACTTCCTTCAACAAGGACACACCTACTCCAACAAGGCCACACCTCCTAATAGTGACACTCCATGGGCCAAGAATATTCAAACCATCACACTGGTTGAGGCATCTCTCTAGTCCCTCCCTCGTTCTTCTTTTTATTATTCAAATTATTCTCAATCTGGTCAGGGCCACCTACTCACGGGGCTGTGATATTCTTCTTCATGGCACCCCATTTTTATTTTGTAGCACAAGATGGTATCTAGAGTAACCGTGGAAATAAGCCTCTTAGCATGTCTGTGAAGACTTATCTAGAGTAAATTAACTGAGGTGGGGAAAGCCAGCCTACCACGAGCAGCAGCATTCCACAGGCTGTGGTCCAGACATCATTTAAATAAAAGGAGAAACCCTGCTGAAAGTGAGCCTTCCCCTGCTTCCTGAGTGTGGGTCAATGTGACCAGCTCCCTGAAGCTTCTGCTGTCATGACTTCCCTACCTGTGAGCCCTTCCTTGGGTTTCTTTTCGCAGGCATTTGTTGTGGCAATGAGACTGACTCCTAAAGAGTTTTTAACAAAGTCTCAAACGTTCAACTTTGCCAGGCGAAAGTCAGAGTGTCAGAGAAAGCACACAGCTGACCTTCTTCCTCAGTCAATGTCCCCAAAGGAAAGGCACTTCTCCCTCACACTGTCTCAAAACCCTACTGGAACTGAATGTCCTTCTCCCCCTTCCTGTCTGAGACTCCTCACTTAGTAATAATTTCCAGATCCATTTATTTCCCTGCAAAGTTCCACATTTCATTTTCCTTTATGGCTGACTAGAACTCCATTGTGTATATGTGCTATATTTCCAATTCATTATCAAGTACATTCATATGTGTGTCATTATCAATTCATCAGGCGATGGACATCTAGGCTGATTCCATTTCCTTGTTGTTGTGAATTGATACCAATAAACATGAATGTGTAAGGCCCTAGCACAGCTTACAGGGTCTTTGGGTCTTCTGTCCTGGCAACAGAGCTGGGCCATGTGGCAGTTGTTAGATTTTGAGAAACCTCCAACGCTAATTTCACAGCGGCTGCACCAGTTTGCAGTCCCAGCAGCAGAAGAGGGCTGTTGGCTTCCCACCCTCACCAGCATTTGCTTCTTCTGTTTTCTGATGGTAGCTATTCTGAGGGGATTGAGATTTGAGACAGTTTTAATTTGCATTTCCTCGTTTCCCCAAGGGCTAAGAATATGGAATACTTTTAAAATGTTATTGGAACTCACTGTGTAGATTGGACTATCCTTGAACTCACAGAAATCTTCTAGCTTCTGCCTCCTATTTATAAAAGAAGTTAGGTCTGTCTGATGAGTTGTTGCCTTAGTTAATGTGCAGGGGCAGTTGTATCCTGTTAATAGTGGTTTGAGGTCTCTTTAATGAGATAGGAGAGCCACTGTCCCAGCTTGCTGACAGCATCCATTTGCTAGAAAGCTGGCTTACAGCGTCTGTTTCTTTGCTCACTATATGACTGTCTTAGGGACAGCAGAGTTATAGATTTTTATAAACCAGTCAGCCAATTTGTGCCTTCTCGATGGAGACATGAATCTGCTTGCACGCAAGCTTGTTGTTGAGAGTTTTGCTTACTCCCATGGTTTGCTGGTTGCTCTTTGTTGGACCACTGATTCTTTTCCTCACCATCAGGAGGGGGGGCTTTGCTGCTTTCCTAGTTTGGACACGATTGATTCCTTCCCAGATCCTCTCTGTTCATCTGTCCCTCTCATAAAATGCATGACTGACTGTTCTCATGGATTGAACTGGCTTCCTTTTTCCTTTGCATATAGTCTTCCTCTGAGAATCTTCTGGCACACTGGCATAGTTTTCATGAATTGCCTTGAATTGTGCTTGTCTGGAAATGTTTTTATGTCTCCATCAATTCTGAGAGATAATTTTGCTGAACACAGCAATCCTGGTTGATAGTTATTTGCCTTCTTGGCTCTTAGGGTTGTTGGTAAAAGATCTGCTATAATTCTTTTTCTGTCTTTGTGGCCAAGTTAGCATTTCTTCTGACTTAGTGTTCTATTGCTGTCAAGAGACACGACAACCAAGGCAACTTACAAAAGAACCGTTTAATTGGGGGCTTGCTTACACTTTCAGAGGGCTAGATCATGATCATTATGGTGGGAAGCATGACAGCAGGCAGGCAGGCATGGTGCTAGAGCAGAGGCTGAGAGCTTATATCTTATCCACAGGCAGAAAGCAGAGAGAGAAAGAGATAGAGATACAGAAACATACAGAGAGAGAGAGAGAGTGGGCCTGGCATGGGCTTCTGAAACCTCAAAGCCCAGTGACACACCTCCTCCAACAAGACCATACTCCCTAATCCTGCCCAAACGGTTCCACCAACTATCCAAATATATGAGCCCAAGGGGCCATTCACATTCAAACCACCAAATTCTCTCTTACAGTTCTTAGTATATTATTCCTTTGTTTTGTATTTTGACATCTTGACTATGTCAAATTCCCCTTGTATTTGGAGGCTTGGGAAGTTGATTTCTTTCTCTAGGTTTGGGGAATCATGACTGTAATTCTATTGAATACATTATCTAAGCCTTTGGGCTTTACCTCCATCCTTTCCTCCACTCCGTGGATTCTTAGGCTAGCTCTCCCGACATCTTCCAGAGTTCCTTGGAATCTGGGTCATCCTTGGAATCTGGGTCATCATTATTCATCTTTTTCTCCTTTGCATACATCCATATATATGCTTATCTCTTGCCTGTCACGAAATCCATTCTTCTGCTTGGTCTTATCTGTTGATGAAGAAGCAAGAGTTGAGGGAAAAGAGATTTCACACTGCTGGAAACTCAGGTAGGGAAGAGAGTGGAGACAGAAAACTGCAGGCCCAGCAACAGAAGGGCGGATAAAGAGTCTGGGCTGAGAGACATGCAGTGTCTGCCAACCCCTGTCCCTGCCACTGCCCAGAAGAGCAAAGCACTGAGACCATGGCATGACCACAGAACGTGAAACCTGCTGTAGTGTCCTGATGGCAGCTAATGACCCCAAGCAGCACAGACTGTGCAGAAAGCAGCAGTATAGCATTGTAAGAGAGTCTACACCCGAGATGCTCTCAGCAATCCCTATTCCCACCCCTGTCATAGCGGGGCCAAGCTGTACACAGACCCAAATCAAAGAAAGTTTATAGTGGAACTTGCTTCAGTGTCCTGACTGATGGAAAAAGATGAATGTAGGCAGGCAGGCAGGTGGGCTGTCTACCTATCCTCAGAAAGCCCCGCTGACCAGCTGACTCCCTGCATCAGAAATAGGGCTGCACTTTGTAACATGTGAAATCAGAGGATGGCAGTCTGGCAGAAAGTGGGCTCTGGTCACAAAAATCCTTCACTGTAGACAAATACTCAGACAAGTTATTTGAACTACTGGGACTATCAGGTATCTGCGAGGTCTAAATTTGGAAGGAAGGAAGGAAGGAAGGAAGGAAGGAAGGAAGGAAGGAAGGAAGGAGACAATATAAGGAGCTACAGAGTGGGACTTTGTCTCAACAAAACAAAACAAACCTAGTTTTGTAAGTTTAGTTAAAATTTGTCCCGGATGATAAATACAGGTTAGTGGTAGAACCTGCGTTTAGCATTGTGTGAAGCCCTCAGGTCAAAATATAGCAAAGAAGTAAAAAAGCAGGGAAAGAGGAAGAGGAGGAGTGGGGTGGGGGAGGGGAGGAGAGGGGAAGAGAGGAAGAGAGGGAGAGAGGGGAAACGGGGAGATGGAGAGAGAGAGAGGAGAGAGCAGAACGGGGAGAGGAGAGAAGAGGAGGAGGAGAAGGAGAGAGGTGAGAGGGAGAGAGGAGGGGAAAGAGAGAGGGATAAAAGAAAGAAAAAGAAGGGGAGGAAGGGAGCAAAGGAAGTAGAAAAAGAGAAAATAATTGTTTCAGACTAGAAAACCTGAACTTCGAGAGATTAATCTTTTACTTACAAAGGGGAAAATAAACCAACTTAAGTAAGAGAATAAATCAGTGTAGGAGCAGGAGTGACCCTCACATACTTCTGCAAGGAATGATTGGAGATTCTGTAGCTCAGCCATGGGAAACATAGATTAAAACGGAACCTCAGGGAGCAGTTAGGAAGTGTCTTCTCTAAGATGTGTTTTTTTTCTTAATTTAAAACTAAGCATTCAAAATCCATTTTAGCTAAAATTTTTTAAAGGTTATCTATCTATCTATCTATCTATCTATCTATCTATCTATCTATCTATCTATCTATCTATCTAAACTCTTATGCATATTGGTGTTTCACCTATATG
Source organism: Mus minutoides (assembly GCA_902729485.2). NCBI lineage: Eukaryota > Metazoa > Chordata > Mammalia > Rodentia > Muridae > Mus > Mus minutoides. Next base: position 1,002,876 of record LR749823.1, on the reverse strand, counting down.
CATGGATGTGTACCATGTGCACGCTGTGCCTGTGTGGCCAGAAGAGGGCTCCAGATCTTCTTAAGTTGGAGTTATAGATGGTTGAGGGCTGCCCTGTGGCTGCTGGGAACAGAACTTGGGTTCTCTGGAAGAGCAGCCGGTGCTCTTTACTGATAAGCCATTGTTCCATTCCCTTAGCCAATAATTTTTCTATATATTAAATCAAAATTTTTGTATTATAGAAGACTTTTTAAAATGGAAAGTCACAAATTTGTTGCTCTGGCAATATCAGATAAGTCCTTGACCATGATTCCCAACATATGAGAGAAGGATTCCAATGAGTATAACTTGATAAATATGTATATTTGCCAGTCTGTATACTGGAAGCTAACCACGGAGATGGGGGTTGCGGGGGAGGCTCTGGCCCAGCTGGATCAGTCAAGGAGTTGCGCTCTCCAAAGGAGAGCGGGAAGTTGGATTGAGGCAGTTGCTGCTCTCTTCTGTGGCTGCTGCTACCCTAGAGTGGCTAGGCACTGCAGTCAGGCTGGCGCAAGCAGCGAAGGTCGCCACTGCTCAAGCAAGGAGGGGAAGCTAAACCACCAAAGCAGCTCTGGAGTAGGTCCGAAGCTGTGAGATGTCGCAAAACAGCCAGCCCTGGGGGGAGAGGGTGTGGCTGGTAACCAGTGACTGTGGTTGGCCCGGACAGCTTCCGGCAGCAAAGGGAAGAGAGAATTCTATTCCCCAGGAAGTGTTATAAGCTCTTATAAGACAGACGTTCTCAGAAGATCCTTGATGGAGTAATTCTCACAACTTCACTCCTTCTGAAGAGGGTCTTACGTACATTTTGCGGTGGGTTGGGGGTCTGACAGCTGGTGCTTTCTATTGGCCTGGTCTAAGATGTTAGGGATGCCTCACTGACTGTGCAGGGGCTTGGGGCGCTGCCCCATGTGACTGATTGTCACGATCCTCTCCACGGGGTGCTGTGGTCACGTGACAGCTGCTCACTGATGCCTTTCCCTGTTTCTATAAAGAATGAAAGTGTAAATAAGTAACTGCAAATAAAGAATACTGCTAAGTTGCATCAGTTTTCAAACTATCAAAACATACCCGCCATCTGAGAGGTCAGAAAGTCTAGCTGTGACCTGGAAGTGAAATCTAGTCTGCTTGTAAACCCTGTGTTGTGCAAATACTTCTCCCCAGCTACACCAGCCTCATCCCTTCCAGTCACTCTTAGCTGAGAGCCTGTTTGCTGATGTTCAAGCTCACGGACAAGAGGCAATATATCTATCCTGTCGAGTGTTCAGGGAAAGCACATGAGAGACTAAAATAGCAATGTGAGAATGTTTCCATCCTTGGGAAAAGAGTGTTCTTTCATTAAGTATATTAAACTTTTTTTTTTAAAAATCAGAGTATGCTGGTGAATTAAAAGAAGAAATTTGTAATCTTATCATCCGGAGAAAATATGGATGTTTGTTGTACAACCTTCCATACTGCTGTGTAATCTTATGTATCTCAGGAAAAAATTGGATAGGATACAGGGAAAAAAATCTATTAGAGAAACAGCATTAGATCCTGCTCCTTATTTGGGGCTTTAATTCCAGAGACTGTGACCTGAACTAATTTCAACTACACATACACCTGTGATTGGTTTTTGGGTGGAGGTCGAGGGGTGGAGTTAGGGGTGGTGCTGAGATCAAACCCCAAGGCCTGTGCATGCTCGAAAGTCCATCAAAGGACTACAGACCCAGCCTTGCATCTCTTGTCTTTGGAAAGCTGAGCCTGTCGTGGTTTTTGCAGGGCAACCAAGGGTAGCCACTTTGCCAAAAGTCATCCTATGGGGCAACTACAAGGCAGCCTGCCAGTCCTGACCTGGCAGGTGGGCAGTGTAACATGACAAGCTTCTCTAGCCTCGCCTTTGCCAGTGCCTTTGCTTCTAATGATACACAAGCAGGAGCAAGACAGAGAAAGACAGGACAAGGGTGCCTGGAACAGCAGCCATATTGGCATTCTCCCTTCTGACATTCCCTGAACAGTTCCTGCAACCATGTACAACACACTCTTGTATCAATAACCTCAGAATCTAGTGGAAGGAATGCATGGGAGAAAGGATGCTGTCTTTTAAACCCAAGATAAGTGACAAAGAACTAGGATTGGATTGTGGCTCTGCCAAATTCATATGCCAAAGAGGTGACATTAGATAAGATGATATGGGTGAGTCTATCCCAATATGACTGGTACCCTGTAAGACACCCCAGTGGTTTGCACACACAGGGAAGCACACACATATATAAGGACTGTGAGAAGGGCTACCTGCAAGCCAAGGAGAGAGGCCTCAAGGGAAGCGTATATAAGGACTGTGAGAAGGGCTACCTGCAAGCCAAGGAGAGAGGCCTCAAGGGACTCCAGCCCTGCAAGGGACCCCAGTCCTGCAAGGGACCCCAGTCCTGCAAGGACTTCTGACCCTCCCCCTATACCCTAGGAAGATAAAATTATCCTCATTCATATCACACATTTTGTGGTTCTTCCTTACAGCAGCCCGGACAGATAAACATACAAGGCAGAAGAGAAAACATTTTTCCTGAAGAAATAGCTAGATATACATTGATATACACCCCCTTCGCTGACAGCCCAGTTTCACAAAACAGAAAAAGCAAAACAACAACAACAAAAAAGGTGCATCTGAAGTCCTGTAACTATTGGATGATTAAACGCAGAGCTTGGCTATTTACTATCAGTTCTGTCTTCCAAAGGTTATGTCTTAAAGGTCATGTCCAATGTGCATGTGTTCTCCCTTCTTGCTCTCCTGTAACGCTCGGCACAGTCATTTCCCAGCCGGCTCCATAATTGGCTTTATAGTTTCTAAATGTCAGTTTCTGAGAGTTGTTTTCAGCCTCACCGTTTCCAGTAGAGTGGGGGCGGGGGTGTGGGGGGGGGCGGTCACTGTTGACAGAAGCTGTTTCTAGGCAAGTCGTCTCTTGTTTTCCCTGGATACACAGTGTGGCAGGAGAAAAGTCCAAAGGGACAAACTGTGGAATCAGAATTTAAAATACCAAGTGGGGTGTGATTCCGTGCGGGGTGGTCCGCAGGCAGGCATCATTCAGCAGCTGGGAGCCCAGCTCCCCTCTGAGTCAGGCACTCAGGAGTTAGCTCCCAGTGAGACAGGGGAAGGCTGCTTTTAGCACGCTGACTGTAACGGCCTGGAAGTGTCACAGAGAAGTTTAGAAATTCGAAGGAAAAGAAAGGGACCAGGGGCGTCAATCGCCAGTAAGCTAAGTGCAGAACTCGGGTGATAAAGGGGTTCCCATGGGAGGCAGAGGCAATGGCAGATGTCTTGAGTTTCTTGTAACCTCAAGCGGGGCTTCCCGCACTTCCTCCTTTGGGACCCCTGTGTCTGATAATGAGATGCAAAGATGGCTAAGTCCTCTTGGCTAATTAGTATATCATCAATGATGCCTTTTCTGTGGTGAGCACGGTTTGTTGCTACAGAATTGCTGTAATTTGTGTCTAAAATGTCTCCCAAATGATTTTTGTGTTAAGCTTTGGACCCCTAGGTGATGTCATTAGGAGATTGGACCGTGTATGAGGTGGGGCCTCATGAGAGGTCTTCAAGTCACTAGGGGTGAAGCAAGGAATAATGGGGCCCCAACCTCTCATCTTTTGCTTCCAGGCTGTAAAGTCCTACTGTGTCGCACACATTCAAACAACAGGGTCCTTTGGCCACGAGTGGGAACATTCTAGACCAGTGGTTCTCAGAAGCTGTGGTCATTTAATATATTTTCTCATGTTGTAGTGCACCCTCAACTATAAAGATATTTATTGCTACTTCATAACTAATTTTGCTAGTGTTATAAATTATAATATAAATTATATGAAAAATACCATATATATGTTTTGGGCAGATTAACCAAACAGCAGACCAGACCAAGGTGGTTCCACGTGGGAGAGGTTTATTGAACGGGTAGGGGGAGTGACAAAGCAGGCAGGAGGGCAGAGAAGAGGAGAAAGAGAGAGGAGGGGGTTGACTTCCTAATTTATTCAGAAAATGACGTCACACCATTGAGGGTGGGGACTGAGCCAGGTGGATTGTGGGATTGAAGGTCATTGTCCTGGCAACGCAGGTCAAGGGTCACATAGTTGGGTGAGGCTTGGAGTGTCCTGGTGTTAACAATAAATATCTGTCTGTATGCAGGATATCTGATATGGGCACACCCAAAGGGGTCACAACCTATAGGTTGAGAATCTCTGTAAAACCATAAGCCAAAATAAAGATTCCTCTTTCTAAGTTGATTATCTCAGGGATTTGTTAAGGTAGCAGAAAGCTGACTGACACAACGGAACACGGCTAGGTCTCTAGGGGAGAGGAATACCCTTAGAACAAAATTCCTGAGCTTTCCATTTCTAGGACAGGAGAGGAGAAGTACAGACACACAGATTTCAAGCCCCAGCAAAACAACTATATTGAATGTGGCATCACGTCTCTAACACCAACTTCAGATCTATCCCTATGCCAAATCCTACCCATCCCCAGCTACAGAGCAGATCACCACACCAGGCTACAATCTTTGGAATGTGTCTTAGAAACAGTCCTACAACATGCTAATGGCATTTGGAATCCAGTCCTTTGGGTAGTAATTAGGATTAGGATCATGGTGAGGTCTCTGTGATGACAGTGGTGGTTTGAACAAGAACAGCCCCCCCCCCCCGCCCCCATAGGCTCATATGAATGTTTGGTCCACAGTTGGTAGAACTGTTTGGGAAGGATTAGGAGGTGTGGCCTTCCTGGAGGAGGGTGGACTTTGAGGTTTAAAAAACCCATGCCATTCCCTGGTACCTCCCTCTACCTTGTGCTTGGGGATCAGATGAGAGCGCTCAGATTACTGCTCCAGAGTCATGCCTGCCTGCAGCTGTGCTCAGTGACGTGATGGCCATGGACTCACCACCTAAAACTCTGAGACCCAGTAAACTCTTCTATAGGTTGCCTTGGTCATAGTATTTTGTCGTAGCAATAGAATAGTAGCCAAGACAGAGGGAGAAGGAGACTGAGCTATCACATGTGGTATAATGTGACATCTTTCTGTTTTTATGCAGCCTAAGGTCTTCATCAAAGGCTGGATAGATGGCGATAAGTGCACTCGCTGTCCTCACTCCGCTCCCTGTCGCTCAGCAGCATGACCGCAGGCTGTCAGACAAGCAAAGCAGGAACAGCTGGGGGGAAATGAGGACCTCAGGCCACAGTGAACAAAACAAGAACATACTCTTGAGGAGCGGGCTTCATTTGAGCTTCACTGAGCAGCTCATTTAATTGGGGGAAAGAATGGCTATTTAAACCTTTAGGGAGTGAGTAGACATCATTGGTCGGGGCCAGGGTGCTGGGAATGCCTCATTTGCATAAGGAGGAATTCCAGGTGCTGCTGGACAAGACCTAGTGAGGAACGAGGATGTTTAACATGGAACCTGGCTACCAGGATACCTGACTACCTCAAAAGTGGAAGAGGTGGAGAACCAACATGCTGAACCAGGGCAGAGAGGGAGGAGTCCTACTCAGATGAGATTCCTGGGGTTTGGACATGCCTCCACCCCACTCTTGCTCCCCCAAGTCTCCATGACTCCTCTGGCACCACATGCACTTGTATGCCCCTACTTTCAGCCCCGGGCCAAACAAACCACTATCCTTTATAAGTAAACTGCTTTCACTTAAAAAAATATGGCAACAATAAAGGAATATATATGTATACACACACACACATACACACACACACACACACACACACACATATCCAGAATCAACCAAATTCTCAAAATTTCTTTGAGAAAATTTTCTTAATCTATTTCTGTGGAAAAACAACCCTTGATAAGACAACATAGCCGCAAAGCATCAGCTTTGAGAAACAGGAGGGGCAAAAATAGTGAGAAAAAAAAAATACTGCCGATGAGCTCTGAAAAGAGCGCCCACAGGAACAAACTTCCTGGTAGAGTCACACCTAGGGCCTTTGTTATCTTCACTGCGTGCCAAAGAAAATCTCTACGTGAGCTCAACAAGCAAATTTGACACAGAATTTGAGAAGGATTATTCAAATTCCCCAAGACAAGGATTCTAGGGGTGCTTGGGTTCGAGGGTTCTGCATTCCCTAATTTGGATCTTCGAATATTATTAAGAAATGCCACCATTTGAATAAGGACTATCCCTCTTACCTCCTGGATGGTGGCATTATGAAGTAGCCACTGCATCACGAGGGGGTTAAAGCGATTTAGAGGCGGCTCAGTACAGGATGGGCTCTTAGGAGGATGTAGTAGTTACTTTTCTGTTGCTGTGATAAAACCCTATGACGGAGGCGACTTATATAGAAGGCATTTATTTTGGCTCGTGGTTCCAGAGGGTTAAGAGTCCACCACGGTGGGGAAGCATGGCAGTAAGCAGCAGGCGTGGCAGCAAGAGCCGGAAGCTGAGAGACCCATCTACAGCAAAAATGAAACAGAACTTGAAGTGGGGCAAGTCTGTGAACACTCAAAGCCAACCTCCAGAGACGCGAGGCTTCGCCTCTGAAACCGCCTCAAACAGCGCCACCAGCTGGCGGTGGAGCGTTACTGCCTGAGCCCTTTGGAAGAAGTGACCACTGGGAGGATGCTTTTTTTTTTTTTTTGAAGGGCACTTCTCTGTCACCCCGCTGGGGTCCAGATACTTGCAGAGAGCTATACCGTTCCACCGTGTGCTCCTACGCTTTCTGCCACATGGTTTGCCCAGAATCCGCCCAGTATCAGCCAAAATAAATATTTCCTCCTTTAAATTTTCCCAGTTTTTTTTTGTTGTTGTTTGTTGTTTTGTTTTTTAGTGACAGGAAGCTAATTAAGACAGGGTGTGTAACATGATATGGCTGTTCTTTTGCAGTTCTGGCCATGAACCAACATGGTAGGTAGACTTAACACTAAACTACATCCTCTAGCCAAGAGCTATTTTAGAACCAAATAAAACTGCAGGTGGTGTTTCTATTTAAATCGACAGCTAAGTACCGGTTTTCAGGCCTCCTCTGCGCACCTTGGTTGATCCCAGGAGGCCTTCTGAGTTATCTCCATTTTAGCCCATTTCACTGTGGGCCCAGTGAACTGCGCTTCCTGATCCTCGTGGTCAGCTCTAGTTCCTTCTTACTTTTTGGTATGAAGTTCTGAGTATTAAATATTCTGTCTTTGGGAGGGTACTGGTGGGAGGCAGGGAAGCCTTTGAGCAGTGGGGACTTCGAGGAGACTTTGGGCCCCTGGAAGTGCACCTTTTAAGAGGATAGTGAGCACTTACGCCTGTCTTCCTTTCTTTTTGTCCCCTGGCCGTGAACCGAACGGCTTCACAACAGCATCTCCTCTCTCAGTGATATGCTGCCTTCCCACCTGAACATGGCTGAAATCTGCGAATCCACGAGCCAGTGAAACCTTTCCTCTTTATAAACTGATCACCTCTGGGGCTTGCTATAGTGGTTGAATGTTGACTAACAGCCTTCCTCTGGAGACTGATCCTGGGACTTGTTTTGTTTTGTTCTTCGAGACAGGGTGCCTCTGTGTAGCCCTGGCTGTCCTGGAACTCACTCTGTAGACCAGACTAACCTGGAACTCAGAAATCCGCCTGCTTCTGCCTCCCGAGTGCTGGAATTAAAGGCGTGTGCCACCACTGCCTGGCGATCCTGGGACTTCTTTCACAGGTAAAATACAGTGAAGTTCTTGAGAGTCTCAACACAGGCAAAAGATCCTCTGCTTTAGGGGAAGCTGGGCACACTCTGAGAAGAGAAGCCACCATGATCATGGAAAGAGCAAGAGAATCTATAAGGACTGAGAGATCCCTGGCCCACTGCTTCCTGATATGTCAGTAATGTATATAAAGACACTGTCTTGAGTGGCCCAGTCAGTTGCGGGAAATATTTAAAAAATGAACCCGCCAACGCTCTGCAGGGCTGGATCACGCTCCCGCACTCCCGCCGGCCTGCCAACTCTCTGGCCACGCAGGACCACACGGCTCCCTCCGGGCCATCTCTCCAGCGCTCCCCATCCCCAGTTCCTCTCACTACTACGCAATGCCCCACGCACTCCACGGTTGGTCATCTCAACACCTAATTACCCGGTAGAATCAAGACTCTCAAAGCTGAACCAAGCAGATTTATGTATCAATAGAATTACAATTTACAAGATGCCAATACAATAATTTCAGAGCCAATTGATAATGATAAAGGCCTTATCCCAATATTTCTAACCTTATGAAATCATAGCTACTTGTGTGTGGAAAATGAAACCCGGGTATATGTCAGCAGCCATCTTGCTTCCCTTCCCCTCTGACACGCCTTCTCTCTGAGACTCTTAGCTCCGCCTCCCTTTCTCTGTCCAATCACAGGTCTCCCACTGCCCTAATGTAATTGGACAGGGAAAATCCTGCAACAATCAAAGATTGGTCACACCTGCCAAACCATATCTTATGTGTTTAAGCTTTTGACATTACAACACGGCATTTTCATCTCCAAAGTTCGTGCTAAAAAATCCTGCAATCATGCACACACACATGCACACACATAAATGCCACATATACACACACATGCGTGCACACACACCACACATACACACATGCACACAAGCACACACACACACTTTCAGCAAGTTTACAAGTTTCAATCAGACCATTTTCATCACACACACACACACACACACATACACACATGCACTCACATACACCACATATACACACATGCACACATGCATGTACACATACACACCACACTCTCACACACATGTACACCACACTTTCAGCAAGTTTACAAGTGTTGATCAGACCACTCTCATAACTACGTTTGGCCCAGAGGCTGTGTCTGGACACACTTGTTTCTCAAATTATAGAATTATGAGTAAGTAAGCGATTGTGGCCAAGGAAAACCAAGACATCTTTCTCTACCAAGTCATTTCAGTTGCTTCCTTCCAGACTTAGGTCAAACCACCTTGTCAAACAACTTACCCAACAAACTCAGTGAAAATCACATTATCTTAGAATTTGATATGAAGTTTGGATTACACAAAGCCAGGCCTGTTTTTTGTTCAGGTTTATACAGTAACTGGTTAACACTGACCACTGTGAAGTAAGCTCAGGGTTGGAGAGTATTATGTCCATTTTTCAGATGAAAACACTGAGGCACAGTGACTAAGCAAAGGCGGCTCTGTAAAAGTCCACTTCTGAGAGCTCCTACTCTATTCCCTGACAGACTGTGCTCTAAGCACTAAGTGGATTTGTTTTTGGTTGTTTTAAAGATGCAGATGTGGAAAAGAACATTGTACATGTATTCTAGGCAAGAAGAAAGGGGAATGAGATTAAACTCAGACACAGTAACTACTGCTTATGGTTGACAGGCACAGGACCAGTAAGGTCTTGTGGACATGGGCATGTTGATTGGGCTGAGTTTGTGACAGTGGACTTGTGGCGAGTTTGTATGAAGAATGGGTCTCCTCCTGGTGAGATGCATCTGAGATAATTGATTGATTTTTATCCCTTTTAATAAAAAAAAATCTGTCTAGGATCTCCTCCAACAAATCACATGTAGATGGCCCAAAGAGGTTGTCATAGAATAAAACATTTCAAAATATATTTACTGGCTACTCAGAAAAACATGGGTTTCCTGGTAAATTTCATATTAGGAGAGCAATGAAAGACCTTTCCAGGAAGCATGAAGTTCTCAGGGGTAATTTCATTATAAACATATTTCCTTAATGGGATACAATTTGATTCTCTCATTACCTTTCGACAGGAACAGTAAGACACTGGTGGTTTAGTCAGTGAGTCGTGAAGCTTTCTCAGATGTTCAGTCTCGTGGGGAACACAGCAGCTGCCACCATCCACCTTCATTTTGCTGATGGGACCCAGAGGGCATAGAGACTGTCTGAGATCACGTCAGCAGCAGGAAGCTGGCTCGGTCTCCGGGTGGCCTGGATCAGGCCTGTGTGTTTGTATACGCTGATACTTCTGGGGGCTCGTGTAGATGTCTAGAAGAATTCTTTCTTTCTCTGTCTTACAGCCTGCCAAAGGCCCAGTGCTTTGGAAAGCACGATCCTTGCTACTCGTGCTTATTTAGGAAGCTCTTTAAGAACTAAGATGTGTTAGCAAGTCATTTGATTAAAGGACAGTTCCCTTATAGGGACAAGAGTTCTGCCATCTGAGAAACATTCTGGCTTTGGTCATTTATGGTACCTTCTGGGTTTATAGAGGCTCCTGGCGTTTCCTCCTGTATGGCACTCTGCTGTGGCCTAGCACTCACACAGACAACTGGGTAATCGTCACTTACTTCTTGTGGTTTTCCTAACACATGGTTCATAGCTTGCTTATACTTGCTCTCTGATCAGAGAGTAGTAAGGTCAGTGTAAGCCATATACTGCCCCTCCCCAAGCTAAGAGGCCTGTCCAAGTTTGTATTCTTTGTGTACAGAATGTCTACACATATATTTGTGGGTTTACATGCACCCACATACACATGTGGAGGCGAGGGGCCGGCAGAGGTGGTTTCCCTCAGTCACACTCTGCCTTATTTTTGAAGACAAGGTCTCTAACTGGTCCTAGAGCATACTGATTTGGCTTCATTGACTGGGCAGAAAGCTTCAGGGATCCAGAAGTCTCTGCCTCCCCATTACCAGGATTATAGACATGATTATCTACCTGGGTGCTGGAATCTCTACTCAGGTCTTCACAGTTATGTGGAAAGCATTTAACCAATGAAGCCATCTCCTTAACCCTGATATTTGAATTCTTTTGAAAATTTTACAAGTTTAAATGACCACTGAACAAGTTTACATATGTGGTTTAAATTCTAACAAGAATTTAAATTGGAAAAAAATAGAAAGAAGTCCTAATATTAGTTCAAGTGGCACATTAAGTTGGGGAGTGGTACAGCCACTGTAGTTGCACAAATAGTTGGTTGACTGAGGCAGGGGGCTTACAAATAGGAGGCCAGTTTGGGTAACTTCATGAGACTGTCTCAAAATAAAAACATTCAAAGAGGCAGAAAAAAAGGTGGAGAGCTAGGTGTGGAAGCACACCCCTTCAATCCCAGCTGGAGGGAGGCAGAGGTAGGAGGATCTCTATGAGTTGGAGGCCAGCCTATTCTACAGAGTAAATTCCTGAACATGCAGAGCCACATAGTAGAGAAATCTTGTCTCAAAATAAATAGATAGATAGATAGATAGATAGATAGATAGATAGATAGATAGATAGATAGATAGAAAAAATTTAAAACATTGTTTGGAGAGGTTAAGAGCACTGGCTGCTATTGCAGAAGAACTGGGTTCTGTTTCCAGCACCTACACACTTACAACCACCTGTAACCCCAGTCCTAGGGGATCCAGCGCCCTCTTCTGGCCTCTGTGGGCATCACACACATATGCTGCCAGACATACATGCTCCAAAACATAATACACATGAAATAAAAATCAATAAATCTTTTAAGACCTGAGTATGGTGCTGGAGAGATAACTCAGAGGTTAAGAGCATTGCCTGCTCTTCCAGATGTCCTGAGTTCAATTTCCAGCAACCACATGGTGGCTCACAACCATTTGTAATGGGATCTGACACCCTCTTCTGGAGTGTCTGAAGACAGCTCTGTATTTGTCATATATATAAAATAAATAAATAAATAAAATCTTTAATAATAATAATAATAATAATAATAATAATAATAATAATAATAAAGACCTAAGTAAAAAGTTTTTTCTCTTTTTTCCTCTTTTTTTTTTTTTGGTGCAGCAAACTTTATTGATGGTGTTCAAGAGAGTAGGGATGGCTCCCTATGCCCCTCCTGTTATTATGGGGTTCTGGGATGGAAACTGTGAGAGAGATGTTCGGTGTTGGGGGCTGAGTTTGAATAGGGACTCCTCAGCAACCAAGGGCTTCTCTTTTGCTCTCAGTGTCCCTGCTGGGGTGGGTGGTCCAGGGCTTCTTACTCCTTGGAGGCCATGTAGGCCATGAGGTCCACCACTCTGTTGCTGTAGCCGTATTTATTGTCATACCAGGAAATGACTTTACAAAGTTGTCATTGAGAGCAATGCCAGCCCCAGCATCAAAGGTGGAAGGTTGGGAGTTGCTGTTGAAGTTGCAGGAGACAACCTGGTCCTCAGTGTAGCCCAGGATGCCCTTCAGTGGACCCTCAGATGCCTGCTTCACCACCTTCTTGATAACTTCATATTTGAGGGTTTCTCCAGGCAGTATGTCAGATCCACAACAGACACACTGTGGGTAGGAACACAGAAGGCCATGACAGTGAGCTTCCCGTTCAGCTATGGGATGACCTTGCCCACAGCCTTGGCAGCACCAGTGGATGCAGGGATGATGTTCTGGGCACCCTACAGCCATCATGCCACAGCTTTCCAGAGGGGCCATCCACAGTCTTTTGAGTGGCAGTGATGGCATGAACTGTGGTCATGAGCCCTTCCACGATGCCAAAGTTGTCATGAATAACCTTAGCCAGGGGGGCTAAGCAGTTGATGGTGCAGGATGCATTGTTGACAATCTTGAGTGAGTTGTCATATTTCTTGTGGTTCACAGCCATCACAAACATGGGGGCATCAGCAGAAGGGGCAGAGATGGTGACCCTTTTTGCTCTACCCTTCAAGTGGGCCCTAGCCTTCTCTGTTGTGGTAAAGATGCTAGTAGACTCCATGACATACTCAGCATCAGCATCACCCCATTTGATGTTAGCGAGGTCTCGCTCCTGGAAGATGGTGATGGGCTTCCCGTCAATGACAAGCTTCCCGTTCTTGGCCTTGACTGTGCCGTTCAATTTGCCATGGGTGGAGTCATACCGGAACACATAGACCATGTAGTTGAGGTCAATGAAGAGGTTGTTGATGGCAACAGTCTCCACTTTGCCAAGTGCAGAGCAGAAGGCAGCTCTGGTAACCAGGCACCCAATATGGCCAAATCCATTCACACCGACCTTCACCATTTTGTCTACGGGACGAGACTGGCACTCCACAAGAAGACGCAGCTGTCTCTGGAACAGGGAGGAACAGAGAGCCATGTAGCTTATTTCTTATGCACACATCTACCATGTCCTGATTCAACTCTTGGTATTGCAAACATAGATAAACAAACAAACTAAAAACCCTATTGACTTGGCAGGCTTGACATGGGAAGGTCATGTGGCCTTTCCCAGGTTTTCTACTCTGCTTTCCAGCCAGCTCTGGCATCCTCCAACCTTCTCGCATCAGTTCTATGATGGGCACTTGGAGAACTCAGACAAACTCCAAAGAGGCTCTGTGTGGAAAGATGCACTGATGCCCTGCACCTTTAGAGCTTCCATGGCTTCTATGAACTATAAGAACTTCTCTAAGTGCGCAGGCTACCAACCTCATGACCCCAGAGCAACCTAGCAACCTTTTCAATGAAAGACCTATAACTGCTTCTTACAGGAAGGCTATACAAAGAGAGTCACACCCTGACAGTGATGGCTCTCAGCCCGTTTTCCTCTTTTGTTAGACCTTAACTTCAAATTGAGTGCAACATCGTTTTCTGCATTGGAGAGATGGCTCGGAAGTTAAGAGCCCATACGGCTCTTTCAGAAGACCCAAGTTCTATCCCCAGCAGCCATGCCAAGTGTAACTCCAATACCATGGGTTTTGATGCCTCTGACCTCTGTGGGCACCTGAACTCTCACACACATACATCCCCACACAGACACATACTCATAACTGTAAAAATAAAATAAATCTTTTGAAAAATAATACTGAATGGGTTCTGTTCACAGGAATCCTGAAAGCCTTCGGCTCTAATTTACATAAGTTTAGAAGAATCAACACAACGTACTGCACTTCTTTGCATAAAAACAAGTTTTTCTAGAAATATCCAGCCTAAATTAAATTTATTTCTAAGTGGACCTAAGGGATTATTAGTTAAGATAAAACCCTTTGAGGGCCTATGGATTAGCCCAGAGAATAAAAACACTTGCTGTCAAGCCTGATGACCTGCATTGAGTCCTTGAGAACTATATTTTAGAAGGAGAAAACTGAGTTTTGCATGCACTGGGGTACATACACACACATAGGCCAATGCACACACACATACACACAGATACATACACACACAGGCACACATAGACATATACACACATACACACTTATACATACACACACACACACACATACACACACAATTTAAAAAATAAACGAACTCCTTTGAATCAGTATAATTCTGGTTTAACCTCAGGGTCTAGGTAATAATAATAATAATAATAATAATAATAATAATAATAATAATAATAATAATAATAAACTTTCTCCCTACCAACCAGAGTGAGTTTATCCGTTTCAGAGTGAGTTTCCCCACTAAGATCTCTCCTGGGAGCTTCTGGCCACCGTTTCCTTACTTCTGTACTGATGGTCTGGAATGATCAGCAGTTAAATGTTGGACAAGGCTCTAGTGCTAACCGCCAGACTAACTGGCATCTGCATTTAGTTCTTCCCCAAGGGGTTTGGCCCACAGGAAAATGAGATTTCTCTTTTACTCTCTGGAGATTCCTCTTGCAACCTTTTTTTTTTTTTAAGATTCATTTATTTATTATATATTTATTATATGTAAGTACACTGTAGCTGTCTTCAGACACACCAGAAGAGGGCATCAGATCCCATCACAGATGGCTGTGAGCCACAATGTGGCTGCTGGGACCCAAACTCAGGACCTTCGGAAGAGTAGTCAGTGGTCTTAACCACCGAGCCATCTCTCCAGCCCTCTTGCAACCTTCATTTATTTATTTATTTATTTATTTATTTATTTATTTATTTATTATTTATTTATTTATTTTGAGACAGGGTTTCTCCGTGTAGCCCTGGCAGTCCTGGAACTCACTCTGTAGACCAGGCTGGCCTTGAACTCAGAAATCCGCCTGCCTCTGCCTCCCGAGTGCTGGGATTAAAGGCGTGCGCCACCATGCCCGGCTGCAACCTTTATTAAAGCCACACAAGACAACATTTTCTTGGTCCAAAAAATGCTAAGTAGACTGTGTAAGTGTATTTTTTTAAAAACCCTGATACAAATGTCATTTTTGATCAGCTGATTGTTTTGCAGAGGCGACATCCCACAACGGTGGCTGTTAAGCAGCCTTCTGGGCCTGTGTCCCCTCATGCTGACGGCATTCCCCCTGACTTAGGGTCCTCACTGATGACTTTACCCACCCAGAAGCCATGCTTTAATCTAGGTTTTTCTCAGGCCTGTGATGTATCCCATAATGACCCTCCCCTCTGAGGTGCTCCTCTATGAAGTTAGTGGTATCATCAAGTCGTAGTTTCCACTCAGCCTTGTGGTCCACTCTTTACCAGGAATTACACTCTTCATACGTGGTGGCGCAAGCCTTTAATCCCAGCACTTGGGAGGCAGAGGCAGGCGGATTTCTGAGTTCAAGGCCAGCCTGGTCTACAAAGTGAGTTCCAGGACAGCCAGGGATATACACAGAAAAAAACCCAAACAACAACAACAAACAACAAATACACTTTGAACTTGATAGTGCTTCCAACTTCTGATCGTTGTAAATGTTCCCCTGGGGATGCATGTGTTCTCAACCTGTGGGTTGCAATCCGTTTGGGGGGACATCGAAACACTCTTTCACAGGGGTCACCTAGATCATCAGAAAACACAGATACTTACATTATGATTCATAGCGGTAGAAAAATATCAGTTTTGAAGTAGCAACAAAAATAATTGCATGATCAGAGGAGGGAGGTACCACAACAGAAGTAACTGTACTAAAGGACTGCAGCATTGGGAAGGTTGAGAACCACCGCTCTAAGTGGGACTACTCTGAAATTCAGAGAGGACTCAGACTGGCCTCTTCCCCGTGGCTGTCCTGGAACTCCCTGCTGAAGCCTGGGTCTTTGCCCTACTCTCATCAGCTCCATTTACACAAAATAAAACCTACAGACATATTGATGGCATATCTTAGCGAATGCTTACATACATTCTTTCAGTAGCTCCTAACCGTAGTATCATGGATCCCATACATGCATGCATTGCCCCATAGAAGGAGAAACTGAGGCCAGTGGCTCCCCAGAGAGTCAGCAGACAGCAAAGAATACACAAGTGCCACAAGAGCCATTATCTAAGTGCCATGAGAGCCATTATCTAAGTGCCATGAGAGCCATTCATTATCTTGACTGGCAAACCCCCTCTGCCACCCTTTTGAAGACAATAACATTATCAGGTCAGGACTCATTACCTCAGATAAAACCCAAGCAGGTTTTGTGGGTTTAATGACTTTTGGAAACTTTGAGAGGCTGCATAAGCCGCTCACTCTCATTTCATATTTCTATAAACACCGGAAGTAACAATCACTTGAACAGTTAAAGTGATTTAGGGAAGTGAAAGCTACTTTTTTTTCCGGTCTTGAAATTACTTCAAATCATTTGCTACTATGAGTGGACTCCAGTCCCTCCAGCACCTGGCACCCCTCCCCCCCCCCGCCCCCGTGTCTTCCCAAGCCCCATTACCTGCCCTTAGATTTCCTTTTTAATTTCCTAAACAAGATTGTATTTTTACATTTCCGATATTACTCCGAAGAACAACAATGAGGACCTCCGCAGCCAAAATGCTCAGGAGGAAATCAAGTGAGTCAAGAAGAGAAACAAGGTGGCAAAGAAGAGATGAAGACGCGCGCATCTTCTAGACCCTTTGAGAAGCCACAGTGCCTTGTAAAATGCCACGTGGGACTGCTAGTTTAAAAGAAAAATCTCTGGATGTGCCTCTAGAAGAGGGAGAGAAGGCCCTGACTGGCCTGAGCTCAGAGCTAAGAGTTTTAGGCTCAGGGTTTGGTACCAAGAGAATTTTTCAAATGGGAATCTTTCCACATTGCCTCAGATGGTCTCGAACTTGTGGTCACAAGTGACCCTCCCTCCTCGGTCAGCCCTCCCAAGTCTCTATATCTACATATCCTACACTAACCATGAGGCCACCGCATAGAGCAGCAGCAGGGAGTCAGGGAGTCCCCCGACACAGCCCCTGAGTGTTTTTCTCATGGTCAGAACTCATCACCCTAAAATATGGCACTGTGGCATTTGTGAGACAAGATAGGCAGGAAGGGTGCTCACCGAATTGTTTGCTTTGTTCCCTGAAGAAGGTTCTAAACCTCTTCTTCTTCAAGAAGTGCATTCCAATACCTCAGGGAACAAATGTCCTCATCTCTCAAGACACAGATTCAAGGGACGATCGAACATACAGGGCTTGCTAATTCCTAACTTCGTTGCTAGTACATCTTATCCTCCTCCCCCCTCTTCTCCATGATGCCCACCCCCCCAATCACACCTAGCATGGCGACACAAACCTATGATCCCAGCATTGCCAAGCAGAGGCAGGGGGATGGCAAGTTTGAGAACAGCTGGATTAAACAGTGAGGCCCTGTTTCAAAAACCAGAACTGCGCTTGCTGTCCCCCTCCCCCCAGTGGGTCTTTATTTCTGAAGGAGGCCATGTCACATGAAACTCCTATAGTTAAAATGGTTTCCCTTCTCTTACTGATCTGCCTCTGGTTCCAGGTCCCCAGCCATGGGCCCAGGATAGAATAGAAAAATGCTTTTTTTTTTCCTTTTCACCTGTAGTGCAGTGCTCTGGATGCCAAGCCACAGCTACCCGACTCTCTGTGAGCTCATATGTGATCTTTTTTTTTTTTTAAAGATTTATTTATTATTTTACATAAGTACACTGTTGCTGTCTTCAGATGCACCAGAAGAGGGCGTCAGATCTCATTACGGTGGTTGTGAGCCACCATGTGGTTGCTGGGATTTGAACTCAGGACCTTTGCAAGAGCAGTCAGTGCCCTTACCCGCTGAGACATCTCGCCAGCCCTCATGTGTGATCTTGACCAGGTCTAACACAGGACAACATGGCTACAGAGGAGTAAGATTCGACTATGACATGGGATTTACAGTGGGAAACTAACTACAGCTTTAATAGTTCATCATGTACCACAGCACCAGGTAGTAACACTCCCCGAAAGACAGACAGCCTGAGCCTGGGCCAGCTCTGCTTTATGCTATGCCAACCACGTAAAATACAGAGCGGAGATCTCCGGGTACAGGAGTATAAGAATTTTAATGCTTTTACCTTAGATAGAATTTGGTGATTTTCAAACTAGAAACTGCAACCCTTTAGAAGTTAGTGAAATCAGTTAGGTAGGATACAAAGAGTACTTCGAAGTCATAAATAAACAAGCAATGTGGTGTATCCAGGAAAATTCGCCCATGACTCCTGACAGGAGGGGCACCTAACGTTACATTTTAGTTCAAGATCTAACTAGTCCAGTTGGGGTGGTGCTGGCGCATGCCTGTGATCTCAGCACTCTAAAGGTTGAAGTGATAATGGTGACTTGGAGGTCAGCTTGAGCTACAAAGAGGGACTCGGTCTCAAAACAGACAGACACATAAACCACCAAAGCCAATCTCCCTGATCTAGTGACTAAGCCTTTCCCTATTGACCTAATTAATCTCTTTAGAACTATTATACCAGGACCACAGCCTTCTCAATGCACATGCAAATGGATACATGGGTTAGGGGGCAGGTTTCCTAATACAGGTGCTTGGGAAAAGACATAAATATAGTCAATACTGTGACAATAGTCATATATGTGAGAAACACTCTTACAGATTCCCAGTATAGAATACATGTAAGAGACTGGCTTTTGAACTGGTCCTGGCAGCAGATTTCTTCAGAGAGAGAGAGAGAGAGAGAGAGAGAGAGAGAGAGAGAGAGAGAGATTGATTCATAGGTCCCAAACATACTTGGCCCCGAAGCCCTTTGCTAAACACCATGAACAGTTTCACTACCCTTGGCCCCAGACCTTGGCTGCTACCCTCTCTCTTTGGTCCCCACAGCTGTTACTATACCAAAGGCTGCACAGCTTCATCTGACTTGATGGCATCCAACAGGGACGTCCCAAGCAGACGTCCAAGCCTTATTCTAGGGTAACTTCAGCAACCACTGGTTGTGGAAATAAGTTGAAGTAAGTCCAGCATCTGGTCAGGTGCTCACTGAGTAAAGCCTGCTTATTGGTTTAAAAACTGATTTTGTGTTCCCTTTTCTTTCTTCTTGTGGGCACTTTGCTGCAGACCGTGACGGAGCACCTGCCTGTGTTTGCACAGCCTCACTAACTCAACCATTCAGCCGCCTTCTTTCCATGTTTAAATAAGAGATAAGCCCCACTGGCCAGGGCATGTGGACTCTTGAGGTCATTAACTAACTGAAATGATATATCTTTGCAACCCAGCCAACACTCCAGCCTGTCTGTTAGAAACAGGTGTCCAAGAGGAAATGTTTAATTTCTCCAGGAGGCAAACGCTCTGACAGACAGTGTTTTCAACCAAATTGAGTCTGCTTATGTAGTAAAACAAGACATGTCTTTTGTGTGTTCTTTTGCCCCCGGGGTCTGTCTGGGTGCTGGCTTGCACCCAACCATTACCCACACTCCTGCTTGGCCCTGCATCTTGACAGTAGTCTTGCCATTTTGGCAGTTCCTCTGCCAGGTGGGAGCCCTGGGTTTGGGTTCTTTGAAGCAATCTCTCTCTCTCTCTCTCTCTCTCTCTCTCTCTCGTTTTTGTTTTTTTCTGTTTTGTTTTGATTTTCGAGACAGGATTTCTCTGTATAGTAGCCCTGGCTGTCCTAGAACTCACTTTGTAGACCAGGCTGTCCTCGAACTCAGAAATCCTCCTGCCTCTGCCTCCCGAATGCTGGGATTAAAGGCGTGCGCCACCACGCCTGGCTCTGAACTTCTCTTTCCAAGGAACATTATTCATTTTAGCAATGAATCCAGCTTTCCAGTACCGAGGCCTTCGGAGTCCGCAGAGTCTATCTCTAGTGGTACCAAGGAGATGCCCCATCTTTCAGAATTACTGTCTCCATTGTGGAAAGAAGTGTTGTCACAGCCCAAGTACTTCCGGTTCCGGTCCCCTCCATCTCCTTCCCGCAGTTCCCAACTTCTGCCTCTTTGCATTTCTGCTTATTTTCTCCTATATTTTATGGCTACTGCCTGGCACATTGAAGAATCAAATAGCTCTAACTGCCAGCTCACCAAATTCTTCAATTCCCTCCAAAGAGAGGCTTGGCTTTCAAAAGATTTTGTTTGTTCGTTTTGCCAAAAGTATGGACCGTAACTATGTAGCAGAAATTTCTGGTACCAGATGAACAACAACACAATCCTGGCTTTTGTGCTAGAGGGAGATCACAAATAAAACAATGAAGGAAGTTATAAATACACAAGAGAGAAAATCAAGGAGGGACGCTGTGGTGGAAGAGCAGAGGCAGGCACCGCTCAGGATCTCACACTGGGATATGGGAAAGGCAGGTACAGTTCTCTGAGGAATGAGAGGCTAGGAAAACTGGGAGAAGCCAGCTCCAGTTAGTAGAATTCGTAATGTGTCACCCCAAACACAAACAGCAGAAGCAGGAAGCTCATTCTTACCCCACTTCCACTTTTCCACAAAAGTAGATTCCAAAACCTAGAAGAACTTTCTGATCTTGTCCAGAGGGTCCTAACACTCTCCCCTAAGAGGAACACCATACCCCTGAGTGTAGACTCTGGCCACTTAACCAAGTTCAGCTCAGGCCATCACCACAGACTCCGTAGCCATGGTCCTATAATGCCTCACACAACTGTCTACTTCATCAAGACAAGACTAAAATGCCACATATCGATCGACCCTTTTCTTTAAATCTTCATATCTGGATGATGCTTCCCGTGCCGTGTAATTTATCTTACACACTTGTATGACTTCAAGCTCTCTGTTCTTTGGCCCTCAGCCATGATCCTAAGGGCAGAGGTGGGTGAGGTGGAAGAATCAAATCCTTCCCTTATATAGACAAGAGGGAAGTTTACCTCAAGGCCCTGAGGTGGAAATATGCTTCATAAAGCTAGCAAAAGGGTGCTGTGAACGTTTAAGTACTCCTGAAGTGCCTGATGTTTAGATAGCTCTAAGAGTAGTGTGTCTGTCAGTTTTTTGCTACTATAACAAATTGCTTGAGGAAAGTATCGTTAAAAAGAATAGAAGTTTATTTTAGTTCATAGTTCTGAAGGTGAAGGGTCTAGGCCTGGTAATGTCCTTCTGGCTGATAGTAATCTCAAATTGGCATAGAATATCATAAAGCAGGAGACAGGGAAGAGCATATCTCTGTCTATGTACCTGGCCCATCTCCCTCTTTGTTGTTGTTGTTGTTGTTGTTGTTGTTGTTTGTCAAGACAGGGTTTCTCTGTGTAGCTCTGACTATCCTGGAACTCATTCTATAGACCAGGCTGGCCTCAAACTCAAAAATCTGCCTGCACTCTGATGACATTATTTGATCCTAAACACCCTCAAAGGCCTTAGCTCTAAACAGATTGCTCCACCCTCTTGATATCTTTAACACCTGACTTCAGGGGCCAAACTCCTTCATGAGTTTGGAGGTTGAGGGAGAGGACACAGGCCAGATTTGCATCATAGCAGGAGACTATAATGGCAGTTGTCTGTGAGGTGTAATCCCAGGCAATGGGAGACTGAGGCAGGAGGACCATGAGTTTTATACAGAAGGAAAGGGGGGTGCTGAGAACCACACATATTATCTGGCCAGGGAAACGCAAGTATATTCCCTGGCCTCAAGAGAAGTGTTTTATGGGGCTTTGCAGATGGCTGAGTGGCTAAAGTGCTTGCCCTGCTGGTGAGAGGACCGGGGTTAAGATCTCCAGAACCCACATGAAAGTCAGGCATGATGGCTACCTGTAATCCCAGCATTTAAATGGTAGAGACGGAGGACTGGAGGACTGCAGAAAAAGCTAGCCAGGTAAACAAGCTGAAATCAGGAAGCTCTGGGTTCAGGGAGAGATTTTGACTCAACAAAGTGGAGATGTGAGGAAGATATTCAGCTTCAACTTTTGGGCTTCCCAATGCTCCGACTCACACTGTGGCTCCACAGCCACGCAAACACACGCATATACACGTATACACCTCACAGGTGATCACAGCCATGCAAACACACGCATATACATTCATATAACACATTATGGCTCCACAGCCATGCAAATACAAGCATATACATTCATATAACACACACATATACACGTATACACCTCACATGCGACCACAGCCATGCAAACACATGCATATACATTCATATAACACACTATGGCTCCACAGCCATGCAAACACACGCATATACATGCATACACCACTTCTCAATCTGTGGGTCGTGACCCCTCTGGGGAGTCATATGTCAGATACCCTGCATATCAGATATTTACATTATTATTCATAACAGTAGCAAGATTACAGTTACAAATTAGCAATGAAATAATGATATGGTTGTGAGAGGTCACCAGAACATGGGGCAGTGTATTTAAGGGTCACAGCGTTAGGAAGGAGAACCACTGGTCTGAAGGTTCACAACTGTGAGTCTGCCTTCTCTCACAACGGGGTTTCAGATGAACCGTAAGTGAGACATAAATGAGGACACTCTGGGATTAGTTAACTTTAGGGAGACAGATCAGTTTTATTCAGGGTACATCAAGGGTTCCATAATTTTAGGGAAGTGGGTAGGAATATCCAGGGTGGGCTGAAAGCTGAGATGCCTGCCTCATTAGCATGGGGAGGCAGCCCAGGAATCTCAGGTGTTTGCTGAATGGGTTTCTTACTGGGAGAAAGGAAGCTGAAGCAGTCTCACCAAGGCTACCTGACATTCCACAGGTAGGAAGGAGTCAAGCTCCCCAGACTATGTTAGAGAAGGAGAAGGCCTGCTGGTAAAGACAGTCCCCCGTTTTGTTCTGAGCTCAGAAGGCTTTCTGGACAATGGTAGACTTCGACATTAATTAGCAGGGCACAACCTCTTTAAGCAAGGCCACCAGCAAGTGTCCAAATACATGAACCCAAGGGGAATATTTCTCATTCAAACTACCACACCTCCCTCTCTATTTCTCTCTCTATCTCTCTCTCTATTTCTCTCTCTCTCTCTCCCTCCCTCTCTGTCTCTGTCTCTGTCTCTGTCCATATATATAGCATGGATAAATATATATGGTTATGTAAACATATATATAAACCATGGAGGTATATACACACATCCCTATCTCTATATTTCTATTTTTCTGACTTCCTCTTCCCTGTTTGTCTTTCACTCTGAGTCCCTTCAGTGCTGAGGGATGAGGGTTCGTTTCTAGAAATTGACTCTGATTAGACTCCGCTCCGTTTCCTTAGTAACTTACTCTCTCTGTTCTTCTTTTCTATAATTCCTATTCAATCGATCCATCTCAATTGAAAGTCTTCCTCAATTCACCTTTGAGTTTGATCCATCCTTCTGCCTCCTTTTGAATTTTTAAGGAAATTTCATCCTGGACTTCATCTTGACCTTGGGTTACTGGATAAAAACACAAAACTATGCAGGAGGATTTTAATTTCAGACACACTAAACATTGTGCGAGGCGTACTTACACTAAAAGGGGTTGTAGTTACTTGAAATTTATATTAAACAATGTCCTGAATTTTATTTGTTTATTACTAAATTTGACAGCTCCGCTTTCCAGCTTTTACTGAATCTGTCCTTTCTGCAGCTCTCTTTTAAATCTCCAAATTCTACGTTTCTTTTCAATCCCTCCTTTTTTTCCTTTGAAGAGGTAACATCTCTGTGTTGTCCTGCCCAGAGCAGAGCCACTGTCCGCAGCCTCAGTACCACCACAGATGGCTGTGTAGTGCAGACACCAAACTGCCTGAGCTCTAGGCTCAAGCGATCCTCCTGCCTTAATCTCTTCTTTGTATGGCAATGTGAAGTCTTTAAAAGGTTTTCTTCTGCTTAGGCTTTTTTTTTTCTTTTCTTCATTTCTGTTTTCCATGTTAATTTCCTGTTCTGTGTGGCAATCCTTAGCTAACTGCTCACTCTGAAGGATGATGCACTAGTATAGTGACTATGAGTTTGGTGAACGTGGGTAGGACCTGGACCTCTCTGCTTACTGGGGGCTCCTGTCAGTATCTGTGATGGTTTGAATGAGAATAGTCACGATAGGCTCACTCACGTTTCACTGCTCGGTCCCCAGATATTGAAGCTACTTGGGAAGGATTAGGAAGTGTGGCCGGGCATGGTGGTGCATGCCTTTAATCCCAGCACTCGGGAGGCAGAGGCAGGCGGATTTCTGAGTTCGAGGCCAGCCTGGTCTACAGAGTGAGTTCCAGGACAGCCAGGGCTACACAGAGAAATCCTGTCTCAAAAAACAAAAAACAAAAAACAAAAAAACAAACAACAACACAAAGGAAGTGTACCATGTTGGCAGAGTTTGTTATTTGGGGCAAGCTTTGAGGTTTGAAAACCTGTGCTGTTATCAGTTAGTTTCTCTCTCACTGTCTCTGACTATGTGTCTCTCTCTGTGTATCTCTGCCTCTCTGTCTCTATGTCTGTCTGTGTATGTCTCTCTATCTCTGTCTCTCTCTTTGTCCCTCACCCCATGGATTTTTATCTCAAGATCTGGGCTGTCAGCTACTGCTTCAGTGCCATGCCTGGCTGCTTGACTGCTTCCATGATTGCTTCCATGATGGTCATAGACTCTAACCCTCTGAAAACCTAAGCACCAAGTACTCTCTTTCTTCTATAAGTTGCTGTGGTTATGGTATCTTAGCTGTGCAACAGAAAAATAAATAAGACCACATCTTTGGGTCCTTTTCCCTGGGCAATCAAGCCCCAAAGATGAAAGCCTTCATTTTCCTTCTGAGAAGGTTAAATGTAGCTATCAGTGTTTGGGGAGATGGTATAGAAGATAGCAAGGGCCCAGGGAAACAGCTTTCTGTAACCCATTCTCCTCTAACCTTCACTGGCAGCAGAGTCTCTTTGCCGTAGTGTGTCTGATGGCTCTGAGTCCAGAGAGCCTTCAAGCCAGGCATGGAGGCCGCTCATCCTTCAGAAGACAAGCAGAGGGCCTGGGAACCTAACTGCCCCTGATATAATTGTGTCCTTCTCCCTATTTGTAGAGGAATTTGCCTCCCCCAGTTGTTCAGGTTCTGGATACTCCTGAGGTGGAATACACTTCTGGCTTAGGGTTTAGCTTTCTATAGTACTCCAAGCCATTTCCATTGGCTCATCCATTTTCAAATGGCCCAAATTGTACAGCTATCGTCACCTCCTCTGGCACACTGGGATCTTCTGGGCAGGGGAGGAGAGTGCTGGAATTGAATCCAAGACCTCAAGTGTGCTGAATATATGTTCTACCACCAAGCTGCTAAGCCACTCCTCAACCTTGTCTCTCTTGTTGTTACTGTCCTCCAGTTTTGTGCTTCTCTGGGGGAAAGAATAGTAGTAAATATTTCTGTCAATATGTGAGGTTGAACTAGATCTTGGTGTTAGTTCATATAATTGTAAGATTATAATTATCTTTGTCTTAGTCAGTGTTTCTATTCCTGGACAAAACATGACCAAGAAGCAAGTTGGGGAGGAAAGGGTTTATTTGGCTTACACTTCCATACTGCTGTTCATCACCAAGGAAGTCAGGACTGGAACTCAAGCAGGTCAGAAGGCAGGAGCTGATGCAGAAGCCATGGAGGGATGTTCCTTACTGGCTTGCTTACCCTGGCTTGCTCAGCCTGCTCTCTTATAGAACCCAAGACTGCCAGCCCAGAGATGGTCCCACCCACAAGGGACCTTTCCCCCTTGATCACTAATTGAGAAAATGCCTTACAGTTGGATCTCATGGAGGCATTTCCTCAACTGAAGCTCCTTTCTCTGTGATCACTCCAGCTGTGTCAAGTTGACACAAAACTAGCCAGTACAATCTTCTAATAGCTTCAATCAAGTTTTGGCAGTTTAGTTTGCTGACTTACAAAATGGTTGCCTCTTTTTCCCTCCCTTCTTTTTTCCTTCCTTCCTTTCCTTCTTTCTAAATAACTCAAATAATGTAAGCAACAGTAATTTCCTATGTCTACATTTAGATGGGGAATGGCTCAGTAGGACAACACTTGTCTAACATGCTCTTGGCCCTGGGTTTGATTCCCCAGCACCAAGCTTTAGATTCAATTATTTTCTCAATGTTAGACCTTTGTTTATTTGTTTGTTTATTTGTTTGTTTATTTGTTTGTTTGTTTGTTTGTTTTACGAGGTCCAGGGGCCTGTAGTCCATGCTAGCCTCTTACCCAGAATTCTCCTGCCCACCTCCTGAGTACTGGAACTACAGGCCTACAACCTTGACTGCCAGGAGGTTGCGGGTCTGCTTTTCCTTTTGTTCTTGCTTTTCCAGTCTCGCCTGTGGTAATTGATCTGTTCTGGTTTCTACTCTTTCTTGCATCTATTTCACTAATTTGTACTTTGCAAAAAATCTACCCCATCTTCATTAAATGTTTGCTACTTCAAGTTTTATGCTGCGTTCTCATATAATTTCTTTAACCAGTATTTGAGCTCTGCCCCCTTTCTCATTCTAACTCATAATATTATTTTTTCTAACGCCACCCTACCCTCACTTTTAAGTTCTTGTAGCACTTGTTATAGTAATCTGTTGGAAGAACAACATCTTATAGATGCATTTCTTTTTTTGTTGTTGGTTTTTTTTTTTGTTTTTTTTTTTTGTTTTGTTTTTCGAGACAGGGTTTCTGTGTATAGCCCTGGCTGTCCTGGAACTCACTTTGTAGACCAGGCTGGCCTCGAACTCAGAAATTCGACTGCCTCTGCCTCCTGAGTGCTGGGATTAAAGGCGTGTGCCACCACGCCCGGCCTTATAGATGCATTTCTTAATGGATTGTTTTCTGTGTAAAATTTTCTTCTTTTTAATTTCCTTCCTTTTATTTTTACTGTTGCTTTTTCTAATATGTTGAAAGGAGGGTCTTCCAATCTGCTGCTGTGCCATCATGGGGTGTTGGGGCATCAGAGTGTATCTTAGATATTGTCATATTGTTGTAAAGAGACACCATGACTAAGGCAACTTATAGAAGGAAGCATTTAAGTTAATTTCAGAGGCTTGCTTATAGCTTCAGAAGGTTAGTTCAGTATCATCATGGTGGGGAGCATGGCAGCAAGCAATC
The DNA here is from genome assembly GCA_902729485.2 of Mus minutoides. Classification (NCBI taxonomy): domain Eukaryota; kingdom Metazoa; phylum Chordata; class Mammalia; order Rodentia; family Muridae; genus Mus; species Mus minutoides. Next base: position 975,911 of record LR749823.1, on the reverse strand, counting down.
AGGCTTGGGGATGGAGGAGTAGCTGAGAGCTATAGCCTCATCTGCAGGCAGCAGGCAGAGAGAGTATGAGACTGGCCCTGGCATTGGCGTTTGATCTCAAAGCCCAACCCCACTCCTGGTACCACTTAAAGCCCACCTCCAGTGAGTGTCACACCTCCTCCAACAAGGCCATACCTCCTTGGGGACCAAGCATACAAATGTCCATAGGCAGTGGCACTATTAAGAGCTATGGCCTTATTAGAGGAGGGGTGGCCTTGCTGAAGGAAGTACATCACTGTGGAGGCGGGGTTTGAGGTCTCTTATGCTCAAGCTCTGCCCAATGCAGAATCTAGTCTCCTCCTGGATGTCTTTGGACCTTGATGCAGAATTCACCGCTCCTCCAGCACCATGTCTGGCTGCACACTGCCATGCTTACCACCACAATGATGATGGACTGAACCTCTGAACTGTATTGACCTTGAGCATGTTGTCTTTTCACAGCAATAAATCTCTGACTAAGTAAGACACTGTGCAATCTAGCCTACTCTTGAATTCATGACCCACTGCCTCAGCCTCCCGGGTGCTGAGGTTACAGGTGTGGCTACAACAGTCACAACACATCTGCTAGCATTTAAATATAACATACTTGCAGGGTGATGCTGAGGTTTGGTCTTGCTGTCTATTGGAATGCTAAGTGCAGCCTCCAAGAACTGGAGTCTGCCCATAGACCCGAGTGACATGTGTGACCTTGCACCTAAGTTATTTCTCATTGGTAAATAAAGATGCCAACAGCCAAAAGCTGGGCAGAAGAGATATAGGTAGGGTTTAGGTTTCCCGGTCTTGAGTTCAGAGGTGGACCATGGAGAGGAAGAAGGTACAGGAGAAGGAGGGAGAAGTTGCCATGGGTTAGAAATCAAGAAAACATGGCCCTGAGGGCTGGCCAATTGGACTTAAGAGAAGCCCAGATGAAACATAGTAATAACTTGGGGTTATCAATAGGAAAGTAGATTCTAATAGCATAGATGGTAGATATATGCCCCACTCTTGTGCTACTTAAGGCTTATTGTAAATATAAGGTGTGTGTGTGTGTGTGTGTGTGTGTGTGTGTGTGTGTGTGTGTGTATTTTATCCAGGAACTAAATGGTCAAATGTGGGGTAGAAACCCAAGATGGGATTAAAATTTCTAAAACAGATTGAATACTACTTGAGCTGACAATCTAATATGTCAAAATCTGAAACTTTTTGAGTGCTAAAATGATACAAGTGGGGGGAAAAACCTCTCCACACTTAACCAAAATGTCTTAAGATCACCCCAGGCCATGTATATAGGTGTTTCTGGGACATAAATGAATTTCTTGTTTAGATTTGAAATCTGATACATTTCTGGTTCCAACCATATCAGACAAGGGATGCTCACATCACATCATCAAGAAGTCTGGTTCCTCTCACTGCGATGCTCTATCTTCTTCCTCCTCCTCCACTTCCTCCTCCTCTTCCTCCTCCTCTTCCTCCTCCTCCTCTTCCTCCTCCTCTTCTTCCTCCTCTTCCCCTCCTCTTCCTCCTCCTCTTCCTCCTCC
>LR749823.1:848121-974271 GCA_902729485.2 Mus minutoides | reverse complement strand
GCGCGCACACACACACACACACACACACACACACACACACACACTAAATCTTTTTTTAAAATTGCCCAAGCACAACCACCAAAGAACTACAGACCACTAAGAAGTTCTGAGCCAGGGTCAATTAGTCTTCTCTAGAGATGAGCTTCCGAGTGGTCATCAAACACACAAGTGGTTAGCCCTGAAATCACCTTGTATACAAGTAACACTCAACAGATTCAGCAGGTCGTATTTATGCAATTTTGCATGTATATGGAAGTGTTAGAGAAAGATGATGTAGTTATATTTTAGTTAATTTTTAAATTTATTTATTTTATTTTTTATTAAACTAATAAAATTTATTTTAAAATATACAACTCAATATTGACATTTTTAAGTCATCAAAATAATTTATAATAGTTAAATGCCTCCTAAATATTCATGATGTCTTCTGAAGCTAAAAGTAATATATACTCAAGTAGTTTTTAAAATCTATTTGGAACATTAAACATTATAGAAGCAGAAGAAAAGCTCTTATGAAGTTCTCTATGAAAGGAAATTCTGAAAAGTTCCTGATTAGATAGAAACCATTCCATCTTCAATGGAGAATACGCAGCATAACTGTGGCTTCATGGAGTGAATTGGGTAGTGTTCTATTTTGTGGAATAGTTTGAAGAGTATTGGTATTAGGTCTTCTTTGAAGGTCTGATAGAATTCTGCACTAAACCCATCTGGTCCTGAGCTTTTTTGATTGGGAGACTTTTAATGACTGCTTCTATTTTTTAGAGGTTATGGGACTGTTTAGATGGTTTATCTGATCCTCATTTAACTTTGGTATTTGGTATCTGTCTAGAAAATTTTCCATTTCATCCAGATTTTCCAATTTTGTTGAATATAGGCTTTTATTTGGTGATTTTTTTTTTAATTTCCTCAGTTTCTGTTGTTATATCTATCTCCCTTTTCACTTCTGATTTTGTTAATTTGGATACTGTCTCTGTGGCCTCTGGTAATCTGGCTAAGGGTTTATCTAACTTGTTGATTTTCTCAAAGAACCATCTCCTGGTTTCGTTGATTCTTTGTATAGTTTTTGTTTCTGCTTGGTTGATTTCAGCCTTGCATTTGATTATTTCCTGCCATCTACTCTTCTTGGGTATATTTGCTTCTTTTTGTTCTAGAGCTTTCAGGTTTGCTGTTAAGCTGGTAGTGTATGCTCTCTCCAGTTTCATTTTGGAGGTACTCAGAGATATGAGTTTTCATCTTAGCACAGCTTTCATTGTATCCCATAAGTTTGGGTATGTTATGCCTTCATTTTAATTAAATTCTAAAAAGTCTTTAATTTCTTTCTTTATTTCTTCCTTGACCAAGTTCAGCTTTCTTGTGTATGTGGGATTTCTGTTGTTTTTGTTGCTATTGAAGACCAGTCTTAGTCTAAGGTGATCTGATAGGATGCACGGGATTATTTTAATCTTCTTGTATCTGATAAGGCCTGTCTTGTGACCGATTATGTGGCCAATTTTGGAGAAGGTACCATGAGGTGCTGAGAAGAAGGTATATACTTTTGTTTTAGGATAAAATGTTCTATAGATATCTGTTAAATCCATTTGGCCCATAACTTCTGTTAGTTTCACTGTGTCTGTGTTTAGTTTGTTTCCATGATTTATCCATTGATGAGAGTGGGGTGCTGAAGTCTCCCACTATTATTGTGTGAGGCTTAGTACAGTTTCTTTTATGAATGTGGGTGCCCTTGTATTTGGAGCATAGATGTTCAGAATTGAGAGTTCTTCTTGGCAGATTTTTCCTTTGATGAGTATGAAGTTTCCTTCCTTATCCTTTTTTGGTAACTTTTGGTTGAAAGTTGATTTTATTCAATATTAGAATGGCGACTCCAGCTTGTTTCTTGAGATCATTTGCTTGGAAAATAGTTTTCCAGCCCTCTGCTCCAAGGTAGTGTCTGTCTTTGACACTAATGTGTGTTTCCTGTATGCAGCAAAATGTTGGATCCTGTTTACATATCGAGAGTGTTAGTCTATGTCTTTTTATTGGTGAATTGAGTCCATTGATGTTAATAGATATTAAGGAATAGTGATTGTTGCTTCCTGTTATTTTTTATGTTATTTTTATGTTTGTATTTTTATGTTTGTATCTTCTTTTGGGTTTGTGGAAAGATTACTTTCTTCCTTTTTCTAGGGTGTAGTTTCCCTCCTTATGTTGATGTTTTCCATCTATTATCCTTTGTAGGGCTGGATTTGTGGAAAGATATTGGTTTTATCATGGAATATCGCCGGGTTTTCTCCCTCTATGGTAATTGAGAGTTTCTTTTGCTAGGTATAGTAGTCTGGGCTGGCATTTGTGGTCTCTTAGGTTCTGTATGAGATCTGCTCACAATCTTCTAGCTTTCATAGTCTCTGGGGAGAAGCCTGATGTAATTCTGATAGGTTGGCCTTTATATGTTACTTGACTTTTTCCTCTTACTGCTTTTAATATTCTTTCTTTGTTTAGTGCATTTGGTGTTTTGAATACTATGTGAAGGGATGAATTTCTTTTCTGGTCCAATCTATTTGGAGATTTGTAAGCCTCTTGTAAGTTTATGGGCATCTCTTTCTTTAGGTAAGGGAAGTTTTCTTCTATAATTTTGTTGAAGATATTTATTGGCCCTTTAAGTTGGGAATCTTCACTCTCTTATATACCTGTTATTCTTAGGTTTAGTCTTCTCATTGTGTCCTAGATTCCTGGATGTTTTGGGTTAGGGGCTTTTTGCTTTCTGTGTTTTCTTTGACTGTTGTGTCAATATTTTCTATGGTATCTTCTGCACCTGAGATTCTCTCTTGTATTCTGTTGGTGTTGCTTGCATCTATGACTCCTCATCTCTTTTCTAGGTTTTGTAACTCCAAGGTTGTCTCCCTTTGTGACTTCGTTATTGTTTCTATTTCCATTTTTAGATCCTGGATGGTTTTGTTCAATGCTTTCACCTGTTTGGTTGTGTTTTCCTGTAATTCTTTAAGGGCTTTTTGTGTTTCCTCTTTAAGGACTTCTAGCTGTTTACCTGTATTCTCCTTTATTTGTTTGTTTGTTTGTTTTCTTTTTCAAGACAGAGTTTCGCTGTATAGCCCTTGCTGTTCTGGAACTCACTTTGTAGACCAGGCTGGCCTCGAACTCAGAAATACACCTGCCTCTGCCTCCCGAGTGCTGGGATTAAAGGCGTGCACCACCTCACCCGGCCTCCTGTATTTCTTTAAGTGAGTTATTTATATCCTTCTTAAAGTCCTCTATCATCATCATGAGATGTGCCTTTAAATCAGAGTCTTGCTTTTCTGGTGTCTTGGAGTATCCAGGACTTGCTGTGGTGAGAGAACTGGGTTCTGATGATGCCAAGAAGCCTTCGTTTCTGTTGCTTATGTTCTTGTCCTTGCCTCTAGCCATCTGGTTTTCTCTGGTATTAGCTGGTCTTGTTGTCTCTGACTGTGGCTTGTCCCTCCTGCAAGCCTGTGTGTCAGTACTCCTGGGAGACCAGTTCTCTCTGGGATGAATTTGGGTATTGAGAACTGTGCCATGGGGTCAGCTCTTGGGTACAGATGGAAATGGAAGGATCCTGTCTCTGGATGTTCCTTGGTTCCTGTGTCCTGATGGTTCTGGGTGGGTCCCTCTTGAGCCAGGAATTTGAGTAGAAGTGTTGGTCTTACCTGTGCTCACAGGTGTGTGTTGGCACTCCTGGGAGACCAGCTCTCTCCCCATGGTATTTGCGTATTCACTGTGGCACAGGATGGAGTACTGTAGTACAGGATCTGCTCCTGGGGCGGACAGAAACTGGAAGGATCCTGTCCCAGGCAGCTCCTCGGTTCCTGTGTCTTGAGGACTCTGGGCAGGTCCCTCTGAGCAGAAGTGGTGGTCTTACCTGTGCTCGCAGGCGTGTCAGCACTACTGGAAGACCTGCTCTCTCCCAGCAGTATTTGCATATGGAGCGCTGTGGCACAGACTTAAATTTACTTATTTATTTATTTATTTATTTATTCATTCATTCATTCATTTACATCTCAAATGTTGTCCCCTGCATCCCCCCTCACAGAGTTCCTCCCCCCTCCACTATGCCTCTGAGAGGGCAGTTCCCCATTCCCAAACTGGGGCATCAAGTCTCTGCAGGATCAGGTGCATCCTTTCCCACTGAGGCTAGATGTGGCAGCCCTCTGAAATATATGTGCTGGGGGCCTCTGACCAGCCCAAGTATGCTCTTTCCTGGTGGCTTAGTCTCTGGGAGTTCCCAGGGTTCCGGTTAAAAAAAAGAAAGAAAGAAAAGAAAAGAAAAATGGAAGTTGGAACAACAGCAACAGTCTTGGTTTAAGACTGGCATATAAGCTCTCCCAGTTCCCAAGTTTCAGGCTGATGCAAAGGCAAGTACAACACTGCCTTTCACTGTGAAAACATCTCCAGAATGGCTTAAAGATGTAAGTCCTTCCTAGCCCCGCTTTGTCTGGAGCTATCCACATTCAGAGAGCAATCTTCCCAACCCCCTGAAAGTTTGAAGTTCAGGCTGGTTCTGGGAAGAAAGGTTGAGTGGGTATATTATTTCCTAAATGGAATTAGGTTTCTGCCTCAGAAAGATTCCCATTAAGACTAAAAGCAACCCAGCTACAGCAGAGTAGGAGTAACTACCCGCCGCCCACAGGAAGATGAGCTTGGAGTAACTACCCGCCGCCCACAGGAAGATGAGCTTGGGTTACAGCTGCCTGTGCACCAGCTTATCACTTTGCAAAAGGGAGTAACTCGAGGTGGGCTTCTGGTCACCGTGACCTTCGGGTTATGGCTACAAAGGAATCCTGGCTTGGATGCAATCAATACCCTGAGTGCGCCTTACTCAGATATCAACACAAGACAAGAGGCTGACAATGATTAATCAACTAATTATGAAGGCTGTTTTCATGTCACTGTGTGACTTGCTGGATGCTTTTCTATTTTTCTGTGGAATTGTGGCTGAGAACATAGTTCAGTTGGTGGAGCGCCTGCCTTACACACATGAGACCCTGGGTTTGATCCCTAACACTGCAGAGACAAGAGAGCTTAACTCTATACTCATTTGTAGAGTGTGCCAACCTTGCATTCAAACTGTGCCCACCATGGAGGGTAAATCAGCATCGTCCTCTCTCTTGAGCAAGAACCACCAGGGCTTGCCACAATGGGGCATGTCCCAAATTCAAGTGTCACAAATGAAGACTTCAAGTCTTCTCTTTTGGAAGACCTGGGAAACACCTTGGACACTCACAGCCTTAGGGCTTCGGGTTCCATCTGTTGGCTTAAAGAATATTCTGCTTGGCTCTTCCCAACAGTGACCTAGCAACAGTTTGCGTCATTATCTGCCACCATTACTACCTGTGCCATGCCAGGGGTGGGTGACCGGGCAGTGTATAAGAGAACAGATCATTACTCCAGCCTGTCTCCTCTCTCCCCAACTGGCCTCTTTCTCTTTTTGTCCTTCTTTCTGTCCTCCTCTATCCTCACTTTGTCCCCACTCTTGGCTCTCTCCCCTTCTTCAGGTCTTCACTCCCCTCCCTTTCCCTACAGTAAACCTTCATTATACTAGGTCTGCCGAATGGTGTGTTTCAGGAGGACACCCTGGCCTGGCTTCACCAGGTAGCCCTTACCTCTGCCGCTGCCACATTATATTTCATAACACCATCAGCCCTCACCATCAATGTTTAAAAGCCAGCTTAAAACTCTCCACTTTCTAAATGATAATAATGATGAGGAGGATAAGATGGGGGAAGGGGGAGAAAGGAAGGAAGGAAGAAAAAGAAAGATTATGGGCCATCCTGGGCTCAGATTTGCTCACTCTGACTGCCAGCAGAACAGAGTAGTAATTGACTTTGTTACGTAGGCAAATGTTTTCCCAGGCCCCGGCTTCTTATTTTGCACGCTGCAGCTTCTCACTTCCCTCGCCTGACTCGCTACTTCAAAGTAGAATCCAATAGACATCCTCATCAGAAGGCTACCCTTCTGATCCTCACTGCCTTGGGAATCCTGGGTACCTAACACTGTGATTTTAAGCCTGTATTTCATGTCAAGGAGTTGGGAAGAGAGAGGCGAAGTGTCTTCCCTACTGTGCTTTCCCACCTGTTTGCAAGAAAGAACAAAATGCAGGGCACAGACAAGAGTCTCTATTATCTAGAGGCAAAGTTGGGCACCAGGAGGGGCTGAAGAGCAGGAAGGAGGTCCCCATGGCAGGGTGCCTGCTTTACTGACCAGATGTGTCTACAAGGACAACCCTAATCCTCTTCCTGTTTCTTAACAGCCAAGGAGTGGCGACCTCTCGCCTCCTGGTTGCCCCATGCCCAGTAGCTTGAAGCATGGTGAGAACTGAGAATGTCAGGAACCCACAGCCCTAGTCAATCAGAGTGCTATGGTAAGAGACACCGCTTGGAAACTGGCCCGTTGATTTATAGATAACACTTGGCTTGAGTCTGCAGAGAAACTCACCACAGATTCTGCAGAGTTAACAGATCCAGGCGTCCCCTGCGCAGTGTGTTAGAACACAGACTATGACTATACTGGCTATGCTGCTGAGCTGCTTACAGAGCCTGCCTACACTGCTTGTCCCCAGGCTGTGCTGAGGGGCTGTGGGAGCACCCTTTGTTACTGCTCCCTCTTCCATGTGGAGGCTCTGTATCTCACCTTTCTGCCCTTTGCTTTTGCCTTTTCCTATTCCCCCTTCATCCCTCCTTCTTCCCATCTCCCTCATTATCCCAACACACAGCCCTACTCACTCCTGGTTGAGCTTCATTACCCACTGTGCTTTCCTACCTGTTTGCAAGAAAGAATAAAATGCAGGGCACAGACAAGAGGTGTGGTAATCACTGCCCTCTTACTTAGGCTGGGGAGAAAAGCCTGGCACCCAGCCTGCATTTTGTATCTGACTCCTATGTGTATACACATGCGCACACAAGCACTCACACACACACACACACACACATGCACGTACACACACATTGACACACTGACACACTCACACACACATGCGCACACACACTCACACGTGCACACACATGCACACACATACACTCATACACACACGCACTCACACACTCACACACACACACACACAAACACACATACACATACACGAGAGTGCCTGAGTCATCCCCCTGTCAGCTCTCACACTGCCCCACTCTATACACAGATACTCCCAAAGGGACATGGAAGTCTGCAGTCACTCTTAACCCTACAGTCGCTGTGGGATCCAGGAAAAGCAGAAGTTGGCAAATAGGTCACCTGATGATTAGACCACCCCTAAACAGAAACTGTCATCTCATAGTGACCGACTGTCCCAGGCAGTCTTTGTGTCACCATGCAGACCCAGAATTGTCATGGACTGGACTTGACTGACCTCTTGCTTCTTGCCCCAGCTCTTCTCTGCTCAAACCCAAAGCTCAGACTCAGGAGTCCCTGAATTCTCTCTGTTCCTCTGCCCAGGTGTCTGGTCTGTCAACTCCTCTTTTTCTACTCTTTGACGCAGCTCATTTCTGTAACTGGAAAACTGAAACAAACAGTTAAGCCTAGTTTGTCAGGATTTTTAGAGCTGGGTCTTTGCTCTAAAACTTCAATAACACTTAACCCGTATCACTAAAGAAGTTTGGGAGCTTGGGGAGTGACTTTGCCCATAAAGTCCTTGTTATACAAGCATGAGGAATTAAAGCCAGATCTCTAAGACGCATGCAAAAAATTGGGTGTAGTGACTATAGAACTAATATGCTTTGCCAGTAAGAAATCACTCATTTAGAGGTGAAGGGGAAACTCTAATAGTGCTTGCCTGGCTCTGGCTAATGTTCAAAGAGGAGCTGGCCTCAAATAGAAGATTTTACTAACTCTTTAGGTTTGTACATCTCACGCATACATACACTGTTGCCCTCAAATCTCTTTTAGGTTCTGGCCTCACGTTATACTTTGAACAATTTAAACAAAGACTGGAGACTACAAGTCTGGCCAGTGCAGATAGGAGGCTTACACAGCAAAGTTATTGCTAGCATTATTTCTGAAGTATCTTGCCCATCTGGCAGAATTATACTTTTCTCAAGAAAAGAGCTGAAGGCTTTATGTCAGGCTAGGACTTAACATACTTCGTGTTGTGATCCTGCGCTGGCCCTTGAGCTGCCTGTTAGAGGTGTGTTCTTTAGGGATGGGCCTAACAGCTGGCTAGCTCCGATGAGCAGACATTTACATCATAGTTCTCCTTATCTTAAACAGGCCTGGCTAGCAGGTTACTTATCTTTGGGCTATTTGTAGGCAGCACTTCCTTAGCTAAGTTATACTTTGTGTAGTTTGATGTCTCCTAAGGAAGTATCTTAGTTTGTCTTTTCTTCCTTTATAACTCTCTACCTTTTGGGTTTCTTTTGAGTTTCTTTTGAGTTTCTTTTGGGTCACAGAAGCATGCACCTGTAATGCCTGTGCCGGGAGGCAGAGACAGGAGGGTGCCTGGGGGTTGTTGTCTGGCCAGCATAGCTGGAGTTCCAGGTTCAGTGAGAGACCTTGTCTCAAAGGTGAGGTGGAAAATGATTGAGGAAGACATGTCTATGTTTGGCCTCCACAAACACATAACCATGTATGCACACTCACTCATACAGTATGTGCAGAGAGAGAGAGAGAGAGAGAGAGAGAGAGAGAGAGGAGGGGAACAGAGAGGGGGATGGGGGGTGGGGAGAACACACTGAGGTTAGGACTTGGGTCTGTCTGAGACAAAATTTGGAACTTTTACCCTCTGTCAGTCTAGAAGTTGGCTGGTATGGGTAGAGAGAATATCTTCAGTATTGTATGGATGCACCACCTGTCAATTAAAAAAAAAAAAACTATGGCTTATAGGAAAGGATAAAATAGAATGTGGGACATCTGGGAGGCAGAAAGAATTCTGGGATAGAGCCAGGCTTGGGAGATCCACCTGGGACGATGAGATGAATCAGACACATGGTGCCTGAGCACAGGTAGCCAGCCATATGGCATAATGGAGGTTAAAATAACTGGGTTATTTTAAGTTATGATCTAGTCAGAGAAGACTCTTGCTATATGGCCAAGGTATTTGTAAATATGTTTTGAATCTGAGTCTTATTTCTGGGAGCATGGGGCTGAGAGGAAGAAGCAGACTGAACTTGTACCGGAAAAAACTGCTCGGGGATGCCCAGACCAGCAGAATGGGAACCAGCTTCAGGAAAGTCCAATGTAGCAAACACTGAAAGGAGTGGATTGGCCTGAGCCAGGCTGCAAACTGGCAGTTTAGGAGACCAAGCCTGAGTTTCTACTTCCCAGAACTGGGAAAGTCAGTTACTGGAACAACTGCAGGCTTATGTCAAGAGCCTACCCGTCCCCAGCTTGCAAAAGGGCAGTTAGTCAAGCTTGCAGCCAAAAGGTCAAGAGCTACCCGTCCTTGGCATGAAGCAAGAATACCTAGTCTGAATCGTAGTATCACCCAGATCCTCAGATAGAACTTACCAATCAAGATATAGATCACCTACCCCTCCCTAATGTTCCTCTTTTTGGCTTTAAAACTGAATCTGTAAATTCAGTGCCCTTCCATCTCAATGACATTAGGCCCCTGCATGCAGGGATAAATGGTCTTTGCTTTTGCAAAGTGATTTATTTGAGTCTGGGGTATTATTCTTCTGCAATTCACGGACCCTAACAACACTTAAAAATTCTCAGTGTAGCTGTTGCCAGAGGATAAAGTTACAATTTCTTTCTTGTTGTTTGTTTGTTTGTTTGTTGTTTTGAGAGACGGTCTTACTTTGTAACTGGGACTGTCCTGAAACACACTGTGTAGACCACGCTGGCTTCATAGCCACAGAGATGCACCTGCCTCTGCATCCCCAGTGATGGGATCAAAGGCACAGGCCACTGTGCCAGCTAACAATTCCTTTTAAAGATCAGATTTTCAGTGGTAGTATGAACAATATTTATTTCATAAAATACATTAAGTGGTCTGATTGACTCAGGAGAAGAAAGAGGTTAATTCCCACATACGGTAGGGACAGGGAATCAGGACAATTTTTTAAAAAGGATCAATTAATAGCAGGTTATTCCAAGTCACTTCTTTTGTGTAAAACTTAAAATCAAGGTATTTTAATTGTCAGGTCAATTGGGAGATTTGACTGTAATTTCAAATTCTGGTTTCTGGGAAGGCCAGATACATACCTTAGCTGTGGCTTGATGTAGATGGCCGCGCCCCAGTCGGCTCAGCCCCCATTCTAAGATGGCGCCGACATCCTGTTACCACCCCAGTATAGAGTGGGTAAACAACCCGAAAGCGCATGTGCCATGCTTGATCACCGCCCAGCCCGGGGCTTAACATGAGTGATGGCCCAGCAGCCAATCCGGTTAAGACACGCCTCCTCCTTGGCTATATAAGCCGAGCCCCTTCCGGGCTCTGGGTCTTCCTCTTTCAAGGCTTCAATAAAGAGCATGCTGTAGAAGGACTCTGAATCTGGTGTTCATGTGTGTTCCTGCCGGCGGGAAGGTAGCACGACTCACAGCTTGATGACAAGATCTTTAATGTGTATGACTCTGTGCTGTGGCCTGTTCAGGGGCTTGGTAGAAAACAGTGGTTCCCTGTAATTCCTATATTTGACATACTGTAATCAGGCTATAACTATAGACAGAGTTTGTTACCAAACAAGAAATACCTATGCTGGGCCAATGACCCAGGGCCCAAAGGATGCTGTCGAATTCCTCCATTTCACCTGGGCCCTCCTCAATGGCTCCCTCCTCGGATTGTGCCATCTCTATGGTGATCTACAAACTCTCTGAAGCTTGTTCTGACCCTCTCCCTAAGTCACCGTTTAATACATTCATTCCTCTTAAGTCAACTTTTACTTTCTACCAAGTCTGCTCAAGATGTGAGAAAAGGAAAACGTTTAGGGTTAGGGATCTGGGAAATTTCACCTTGACTCAGAAAAACTCAAACCATCTATATTCACTCAAAAGGAAAGGACAGTCAAGCTTTTTTTATTATTGGATATTTTCTTTATTTACATTTTAAATGTTATCCCCTTTCCTAGTTCCCCTCCAAAACCCTCCCCATATCCCCTCCCCCTGTTCACCAATCCACCCACTCCTGCTTCCTGGCCCTGGCATTCCCCTACACTGGGGGCATAGAGCCTTCATAGGACAAAGGGCCTCTCCTCCCATTGATGTGTGACTAGGCCATTCTCTGCTGCACATGCAGCTGGAGCCATGGGTCTCTCCATGTGTGCTCTTTGGTTGGTGATTTAGTCCCTGGGAGCTCTGGAGGTACTGGCTAGTTCATATTGTTGTTCCTCCTATGGGGCTGCAAACTCCTTCAGCTCCTTGGGTCCTTTCTCTAGCTCCTTCATTGGGGACCCTGTGCTCAGTCCAATGGATGGCTGTGAGCATCCACCTCTGTATTTGTGAGGCACTGGCAGTGCCTCTCAGGAGAGAGCTAAATCAGGCTCTTGACAGCAAGCACTGTTGGTATCCACAACAATGTCTGGGTTTGGTGATTGTAAATGGGATGGATCCCCAGGTGAGCCAGTCTCTAGATGGTCATTTCTTCAGTCTCTACTCCACACTTTGTCTCTGTAACTCCTTCCATGGATGCTTTGTTTCCCACTTCCAAGATGGATAGAAGTATCCACACTTTGGTCTTCCCTCTTGATTTTCTTGTGTTTTGCAAATTGTATCTTGGGTATTCTAAGTTTCTGGGCTAATATCCACTTACCAGTGAGTGCATATCAAGCGACTTCTTTTGTGATTGGGTTACCTCACTCAGGATGATATGCTCCAGATACATCCATTTGCCCAAGAATTTCATAAATTCATTGTTTTTAATAGCTGAGTAGTACTCCATTGTGTAAATGTACCACATTTTCTGTACCCATTTCTCTGTTGAGGGACATCTGGGTTCTTTACAGCTTCAAACTTTTAAAACAAGCAACATGCAGGAAACTTGGGGGGAAATGGGGGAAGCTTGCTAAGCCTGGAGACTTCAGTTCTAAATCCTTTGCTGCTAACAGACTAAGCCCCTTTGGCCAAGTGGTCATTTTTCCTAATGCTGATTTCTTCCTTTTCCTCCCTCCCTCCCTCCCTCCCTCCCTCCCTCTCTCTTTTCTTTTTTCTTTCTTTCTTCTTCCTTCTCTCTTTCTTTCCTTTCTTTTTCTTTCCTTTTCTTTCTTTCCTCCTCTCCTTCCTTCCTTCCTTCCTTCCTTCCTTCCTTCCTTCCTTCCTTTCCTTCCTCCCTTTCTTTGCCTCTCTCCCCCTCTTTCTCTCTTTTTTCTCCTTCCTTCCTTTCTCTCTTTCTTTCTTTCTTTCTTTCTTTCTTTCTTTCTTTCTTTCTTTCTTTCTCTCTCTCTCTCTCTCTCTCTCTCTTTCTTTCTTTCTTTCTCTCTCTTTCTTTCCTTCCTTCTTTCTTTTTTTCTTTCTTTTGCCAGGGAGGCCTACTGTGCAACCTAGACTGTCCTCAAACTGGGAACCTGTACCAACACTCCAACATACCTCTGGTCCTGGATTCCTCCCTAAGACAGAGGGCAAGAGTGAATGATCACTAAAATCCCTTTGACCCCTGCTCTTCAGTGTCTTCTTGAATGTAACAGAAACATGAAATAATTCTGCATTTATACCAAAGTTTAAACACAAAAATATGTTGAGTCAATGCAAGAAGGTAATGTAACCAATAAATAATTACGATTAGAATACAAGTTCAAGACACTTAGTGAAGACAGAAACAGCAGATATTCTAGTTTTTCTGAACAGAATTAAAATTCTCTCTACCACAATGGCCAACTATAGACATCACTTTTCAAATATGCAATCAGGACAATGCTTGTTTGTAAGAGTTGGGATTCTAAATGTATCTGCACTGAGGTCTGGCCGGGTTACCTTGAATGAGTGATCAATTTTGTCAGCACCAATATCTTCATTTTCAAGTTAAGAAGGCTGAATTGGATGCCTATGAAGATGCCACAGTATAGAAGAGAACACTACATATATTTTTACTACCATACATAATTCTGCAACCTAAAATTGTTATGGCCCAATAAAGGCATTGAATCATAAAGTCAACTGGCACCGTCTTTATTCTAATCAACAGTAAACAGATGCGGAATATAATTAGAGTCAAACAAATGATTTTCTTCATGACAGGTTATAGAATTTAACATGCATGATGGTTTCCATCTTTGAAGTTAACACAATTATGTTTGTTTTGTGCCAATTCATCTGACTCCAAACGTTTCCAACTGAAAAAGAAGGCCTGCTTGAAGCTGCCTTTCCTGCTTGCACGCAAGACCCTGGACAAATGCAGTGTGGCAGGCTGAGTGCTGGACTCTTGAGGTCAGGGGTATGAGAACAAAGAAAGCGTTTCTTTGTATTTTAGAGCTCACTCAGAATAAAAATACAAAGCTTGCATGAATCCTGTCCTCAATCCTTGAATCAATATATGGAAAGAAACTGATTGATAATGATCAGAATAAAAGACTAAAAACAGAAATTCAGTTAAGCCCTGTTGTGGTATTATTTTAGTGGTTTTTCCTCTCACTTAGGCCATATAGTTCCCAAATAGAAGACACACCCCCACATAAAAAAAAAAAAACAACTTTAAATTTGTAATAAGCTTAAAAGCACTAGAGCTGGGCACACTGAGTCAACCCTCTGTGCTATTTCATCTACTTCCCTGAGATATCACTTGCCATGTTCCACCTCAGTTGCTCCAACTCCAACAGGCCCAGCCCTCGTGACCATATGCTCATGCTCCACTTACCCCATGGCAACTTCCTTCTTCCTTCCTCTCTCCTCTCTATCACATGGTCCCTGCCTGAGACTCCAAGTCCAGGAACCTTTGCTCTAACCCCATCTCTTCTGCCCAGCCTGGACTGCAGCATCTTTAACCAATCAGGGATAATTTGAGGGCAAAGTTTACACAACAAAAGCTGGTATGCTTGAGGCTCTCCTTGTCCCCGAGGATATCCTGGAGGGGGGTATAGGGCAGCCAGATCTTGGGGCCAGTATTTAGTATTTGAATACATAGCAGAACCAGACCAACACCTACAAGGCCTCAAATGGTGGATGCTTTCGTATTTTTTTGTAAAGAGTTTCCCTACCATATTTAGCTCCCAGAAACTTGATCTCTTCTAACAAGTCATCATTTACTTTCTGGGAGGGATACTTCATCAGTCCAAGTCAAACATGAAAAAGGATGTTTCTACCATCCTCCCCCAGGGTGTCTTGACCTTGAGAAGCACTTCTGGTAAGGATGCTCCTTTCTGTTGCTTATCTAATACCCATCTTTGCTGGAGGTACCAATGGCCTCTGTGCTAAAACCACAGCATTACTCTGGTTCATTGGCCTAGATCCTCTAGCTTGTCCTTGTTGCAAGAAATATTAAAAATGACCAGCAGGTTTCCTGTGCTCCTGCTGGCCACTCTCTGTGTCTGCATGGTCCTGCTGGACTACTCTCTGCCTGCCATTTCTCCAGGAGGGTCGGAGCTCCTGAGTTCCCTTAGCTGCCATGCCAGCCCCACAAAAACTACAGTCCACCCCACAGTCAGCTGCCACAACACCCAGTTACCCGGTAGAAACAAAACTCTAGAAGCTCATAATTAACCAAACATAGTTATGTACCAATAAATTCTCAATTCAAAATATGCCAATACAATAATTTCAGAACCAATTGATAATGATAAAAGCTGCCCATCTAGATTAGACAAACTATCCCAATTATTCTAACCTTTATGATATCATAACTACCTGTGGCTATTTAAAGCCATGCTGGTTTAGATTGTACTTCCCATTTATGTGCCTCCATCTTGGCCTTCTTCCCTCTCTCCTAAGATGGCTCTGTGTCTCCAACTCTTCCCTCTGCCTCCCTTTTCCCTGTCCAATCACGGGCCTTCTGCTGCACTAATATTTTAACATAATTGGACAGGGAAAATCCTGCCTCATGGCCTCTCATTGGCTGTTGAGAGAACACTTTTTTATTAAGCAGCAGTTACTGCTGGCTTTTTTGATCTGTACCTGTAATCCGAGCTACTGAGATCAAGGCAGGAAGATTGTAAGTTCATAGCCAGCCCCAGAAACTTAGTGAGATCTTATCTCTAAATGAAAAAAGGAACTGGGACTGGAGAGACATCTCAGCAGTTAGCAGCTCTTGATGCTCTTGAGGAGGAGTCAGGTTTGGTTCCTGGCACCAGGCTCACAACTGCTTGTAACTTCAGTCCTAGGGGATCCAGTGTACTCTTCGCCTCTAGGGGCCCCAGGCATGTACACGGTACACTAGACTCAAGAAAGCACTTACACATATACATAATAAAATAAAAATAAACAAATCTTAATAAAATCAAAATGAACTGAGAGATCTAGCTCATGGTAAATTTTGCTAAGCATGCCAAGGCTCTTGTTTCAGTCCTAAAAACTGCCATTGTTTTAGTGAGTGTAAGAGACACCATGACCATGACAACTCTTTAAAAGAAAGCATTTAGCTGGGGCTGGCTTACAGTTTCAGAAGTTTCGTCCATTATTATCATGGCGAGAAACATGGTGGCATGCAGGAAGACATATTGCTGAAGAAGTAGCTATGAGTTCTACATCTGGACCTGCAGGCAACAGAAAGAGAGAGACTCGGGATTTGGAATGGGTTTTTTGAAACTACAAAACCCAACCCCAGTGACACAAGAATCCAACAACTCCCCATCTGCTGATCCTTTCAAATGGTGCCACACTCCCTGGTGACTAAGCATTCAAATTCATGAATCTATGGGGGCCATTCTCATTCAAATCACAACCACCATTATAACAAATAGCAGTTATTAACCTAGAACCTGAAATCCATGATTTTGAAAGTCACTAAGAAATCCAGATATTCAGAATCAATAACTAGGTTAAAGGATGAATCTGAGGGATATTCTCCTCATGTTATTCTCCAGTAACCACTAGGACCTTTGTGCCTTTCTTTATAAAAAAAACAATAAAAATAAGCTATGTCTGAAACTATGGGTTGCAGATTGAGCTAAGCCAATCTGACTGCTCAGTAAGAATCAAGTTCTTGCTCCAAATACTGATACCTAATAGCAAAGGAGAGTTGAGACTTCATTACTTTCTACAATCTTTTGACCCTAGGTAGTTCATTACTAGGCCTAAAGCTAGTCTTGGGACAGTTTCCAAAGCCTATAAGCTTTCATTAGCAAACAGGTACAGAGCCTCCCTATGCTCAACCACACACTTAGATGCTAACAAGGACCTCTCATGAGGGAGAGGCAGGCACCAGTGTATTGAGATAGCAGCTCAGGTAGGCTTCCAGAAGGGTCAAATATCAAAGTCCCCATTCTTAGGAACATATTTGAAACCATTTTATATGACATGGATAATGTAATGCTTGCTCCAATAGGAACCAGCATTAAGGTGATATTGACATTTTAGGAAACTAGCTCTAAGCTGTGAGACCTGAAACAATACAAAACTTGGAAAGTTGGAAGCAGCCCTCGTTTCTCACCACTGTGCTCCAGACACTGCATCTCAGGCCTTTGCAGTGAACCCTACTGCAAAGAGACATGGAGACCCTGTAACTTTGGCTTCAGTGACACTATTGCTGAGTCCTTACATGCCCACCTATCAGCGCTAGCCATTGGCCAGAGACTCTCAAGGACCATCTGGAACCACTGAGAGAGCCATCCTCCTGGCCTGCCACTGCTGAAGGACCTCACAGAGGATGCGGGTCAAGCTCGCAAGCTCCCAAAGCATTAGTACTGGAGAGGATTCCACAATCAAACACTATTGCATTACCTGCCTGACCAACCTTCCCCCTGCTTGGTGAGATATCTGCTTAATGAGATTACCATAACCTTTAGGATAACTTGGTATTATAAAGAATATTTGTGTGAGTAAATCAAGCATTCAAAAGGCAAATCTCGTGTAGACATCCTAAATGCCACACACTTCACAAGCCACCAGCCATTCTCTCCTCACCCACGTTGTATGGTGGCCCTGGGGCTGTCCTCCGTGTGCACTATTTGCTGACCTGCTAAAGTTATTTATCCCATTTTCTGGAAAGGCCTCAGGGCAACCTCTTAACTTGGGTCATCTTCGTATCAGTTATGCTAATTGGCACACATCCTTTGGTTATAAATCCCTATAATGATATTTTTAATTTTTTAATTTTTGAGACATGTTCTTGTTATATAGCCCAGGATAACTTCTAACTCATTGTGTAGGCTAAGCAGGCTTCAAACTCATGGCAATCCTCCTGCCTCAGCCTCTCGAGTGGTGGAATTACAAATATATACTCTCAGTTTTAGAAGAATAACTATCTAGTTGTGGATGGTAGCTTCCTAACAGGCTTGCAAAAAATACACCTGAGGGGAGTGAGAGAGAGGAAGAATGTGAAAATAAGGTGGGCAAAGAGAATTCTTTTTCCCTCAAATTATTTTAGTAAAGCAGAATTCTAAACAGAACAATGAGAGAGGATGAGTTGGGAGCAGAGTGGCAGGGGCATCTTCTTTGAGGTGCATTCTCTCTGTAGATTCTCTTGCTAATGCAGAGTTTCCCTTCACGAGCTTTGTAGATCACACTCACTGTTGAAAGCAGTGTCTGAGAGTGTGACTGGGTAAAGAACTTAGTGAAAAGGGATGGTTGGCTTCATCCCCCACTAGTCACAAAGAGAGCAAACTGAGTGTTTCTTTTTCTTTCTTTCTTTCTTTCTTTCTTTCTTTCTTTCTTTCTTTCCTTCTTTCTTTCTTTCTTTCTTTTTTAAAGACTGTTCTATTTCATTAATAGTTATTGTTACAATCTCTCATTGGGCTCAATGTGTTTGTGTGTGTGTGTGTGTGTGTGTGTGTGTGTGTGTGTGTGTTCTTTCAAACTGATTTCTTACCTTTCCATTTGCAAACAATTCAGGTCATTGTTCCCTGGGGACAGAACAATGACTCACTGGATCAATATTCCTCTTCCTTATAATAACTCATGTTTTGATCCTTCTACTCACTGTTGGCATTTACTCTGGATGATTAACTGAGCAGATTAGAAAGGCAGTATTGTTTCATGTGGCAAAACCTGCAGCAACACCTTCTCCACTATAGCCTGTCATTCTATTGCATTGTTAGCTGACAGTGTTAAACTTTCATCTCTGTACAGAAGGAAGTGGTACGGGCTGAGCAATGAATCATAGAAAAGAAACCCAGGTTCCTGTACCGACCTGGTAGACGTATAGAGCCTGGTCTGATTGTCAAGTTGTAATGAAACCAGGTGACCTCTAACATGTCCTTGGTAGCAGCCAATTCCTTTAACAATTATTCACATCAAGAAATGATGATGCATGCCAGTTATCTCAGTGTCTCAGGAGTTCAGGGTCATTGTTAGCTACATAGCAAATTGAAGGTCAGTCTGATTTACATGATACCCTGTAGGTTTAAATTTCTCAAAACCTACCTTAATAAGTGTACTTAAATGCTTTAACCTCCCTTCTAGCCTACCATCCACCAAAGGTAGTGGAAAGGGAAGGTTAACAGGGCAAAGGTGGATGTGGACCTGTTTAGAAATTGTTTTTTGGAGCAAATCCAATTTGCATTGTCAAAATATTAGCAGTTCAGTTTACACAAATCAGCAGAGAGAGCTTGTTCCACTCACAAACACCATTTCCAGAATCACCAATGGCAGTTTGATCCAGAAGAAACCAAGAGGATCTGTCAATGGGCCCAAATTTGTGCGAGTGACAAGAAGGCTCCTGGAATATCACAAGAAGTTCATTGGTGCATTTCTCTCTGTGAAGCCATGACAAACAATGACCAGCAAAGAGTGACAAGGCGAACCAATACCACACAGCATTATCCACTGTCTGTTGGGTTATACTTATACCCTTTCCAAACATCATGTGTTCTCTCAAGTGTCTACTCTAGCAAAACATCACATGCTCCCCCCACCTTTTTAGGCAGCTTCCAGAAAATCACCATGTGACTATCTTCAGCAAAACATCCTCGTGTCTGCTTCAGCAAAAACATCCTCTCATGAGACAGTTTCCAGAAAAACATCACATGACACAACTGAGTCTCCAAAGAAACCAGAAATTTTTATTTCAATATCCTGACACAAACCATCAAAAAAACAAAATAAAAACAAAAAGCACAGTTACACACAGAGCATCTCCATACTCTTGGCCATTATCCATAGTATGCAACAGGGAATAAAGGAACCTGTAGTCTAGTGTGGAAAGAGAAATAATGAGTGCATAATACATAGAGCTTGGGATATCCTAAGAGGAAGCCTCTATTAGTCATCAATACTGGTCAGGCTCCCTAGAGGAACAGACATGGTGGAATAAATAGATGTCATAGAGGGCATTTATTCAGTTTACTAGATTAGCTGGGTAGTCCAACAATGGCTGTTTGCACACTGGAGAATGCCAGAACCTGGTAGCTTCTCAGCCCACAAGGGTGGATGCTTCAGCTGGTCCAGTCTGGCACTAAAGGCCTGGAGGACTCTTGCAGATAGACTGGTCTTGGCATGCCCTACAGTTACAAATGTGATAAATCCCACATGTGTTGTGATAGACGGATGCTTAAGGTAGCTCCCATCATTTTTGGTTTCTGGCATTCTTGCTCTTATGTGATGCACTTCACATCTGGGTTGCAGGAGAGGGACTGTGGCGTGAATAGGCATGAAACACAAGTGGCAAACTACATGTGATTTCATGCATGCGATTATAATATTATACTGTGTAAAGCTGGAGTGTCCTTCTTGTTGGATTCTTCCTTTCCCTTGCTGACTGTATTGGTAACTTTTCTTGTTGAAAACACATGCCTGACAAGAGCAAGGTAAGGCAGAGAAGTCATGGTGGCCTGAGCATGAGGCACGTATTACATTGCATCTGTAGTCAAGAAGAAGAAGAAGCCCATGATGCTGGCACTCAACTTACTTTCTCCTTCTCATTCAGATTGGGACGCTGCTGCCCGTGTTTTACTCCATGCCTGAAGTTTCCCTTGCTTGGACATGCCACAGTTCTTGCATACTTCTACTTGGGCTTCTCCTCCATAGCCTCACACAAAGGCCTCTCAAAGCTTCCTTCCAGGGACTCTGACCCTGCTACGTGCCTGGCGTGAGCAGCTTTTCTGGAGCCTAGGTGCCAGTCTGCATAAGTCGCACATTCTTGTTTACTTACGCCTGTGAGAGAGCACACTTGAACACACGAGCAAAGCTGCAGAATTCTGCTGCCCGACCAGAGGGCAGCCTGACCCTGGGCAGCACTAGCTCTGTGCTCAAAAAGTGCTGCCCTTGACAGGTTGACCTCCTCAGTTCAGGATCTCTCCTTCCAAACGAAAGCTTGCTAAGTTACACGTTAGAGCTTTCAACAGACTTAAGTCCATTCCTTCAAGTCACCTTTCCTGTTGACTCAGAGCAACACCATTCTGGCGTTTCTTTTCATGGGGCAAATCCGTTTGGTGATTACAGATGCCTCTATACTCTCCTTATTCATAACTTTAAAAAGTCAAATGTATCGTTATTGTGGGTGCTACTTTCCCCTGTTATTGTGGGAGATGCATATGTGTTGGTCATGGCACAAGTGTGGAGGCCAAGGAACAATTTTGTGGACAGTTTTTCTGTCTTCAATGTCCTGCATCAATGTTGGAAAGATGGCTCCCCACTTGCTGCTCTTTCAGAGGACCTGAGTTCCATGCTAGTACCCCTGTTAGTTGGCTCACATCCTCATCTAATTCCATTGCCTTTTTGGTCTCCACAGGCACCTGCACACATTACACTCTTCACTATTACACACTCAGACACACACTCAGACACACACACATATATATATGTGCATAAATAAATAATTTTTTAATCTTAAGAAACTCTCTACCAAACAATTTATTTTTTAACTCATCCTCATTTGTGTACTCAGGACATGGACAAGCTAAAAAGTCAGACTTCTTGCCAGAATATCACATTAGTAGCTTCTAGCCTAGCTCCTGATACAATTCTTGTTTCCCTCTGAACTCTGATGAGGCCTCTAGTGTCCCCAGTTCTCAACATTCTGGTTTTTTTTTTTATACACCTACCAAAATGGCCCATTAGATTCTGCTTATCATTTTCCAATGGCCTCTCTAGCCTGCAGCTCCAAGCTCTTCCACATTCCTCCCACAAGCCAATCCCAAGGCCTTGAGATAAACATATTAGGTTTGTCACAGCTCTACTGTATACTTTAATCACTGCTGTGACAAGATTCATGGCAAGAGAGCCTTCATGAGGACAGTGTGTTAGTTACTTTTCTACTGCTGTGATTAAAACGAAAGCAAGGTCAAAACCCACAATGACCAAGGCAACTTATAGAAAGAAGAGTTGATTTGAGGCTCACAGCTGCAGAGAGGTAGGAACTCATTACCATCATGGCTGGGGACACAGCAACAGTAGGTAGGCATACTGCTGGACAGCAATAGCTGAGAGCTTACATCTTATCCATGGGGAGGGGCAGGGGGCTGGCATGGGCTTTTGAAATCTCAAAGCCCACATTTAGTGACACAGTTCTTCCTACAAACCCACACCTCCTAACTCTTCCCAAACAGTTCCACCAACAAAGGGCCACCTATTCAGATGTGTAAGCTCCCGGTCCCACTCTCATTCAACCTATCACAGAAGGGACACATTTTGGCTCAGAGCTCTATCTCATGTCTGGCAAACAATCAACCCGCAACTGAACGTCTCAGCCCTATAACTGAGAATGAATTGGATGTACAAGTACCCCAGATCCACAGCTTTTAGGGGTTATACCTTTGGTATGCAGTACAGGCCCAAGGACAAGGATGACAAAATAACCCAAGAAAGAGTACTGGAGCAACACAGACACATTTGAATGCACACTTGATTCTGATAAATAAGACAGAAAAGATGAATAGGGGCAAGTAGCTACATCAATACGTGATGTTAACAAGATATTTATTTATATGGGAAACAGCAAAATTTTGCCTGTATCTTACTCTACATGCACAACCAAGTCTGGTGAATTGTAAATGCAAATTTGAAAAGACAATCAATGAAGATCTAGACAAAAATGCAGAAGGACAATCTTATATCTTAGGGGTAGGCAAAGATTTCACTTGTTTACTTGCTTGTTTGTGTTTAGCTCAGGCTGGCCTTGAACTAACAACCTTTTCTGCCTCCACCTTCCAAGCTCTAAGACTATAGATGTGTGACTTCACACCCAGATAACTAAAGATTTCTTAATCATTAACCACAAAACTCTAACTTTAAAGAAAGATTGACCAAATTGGTTGACAACCTGAAAGTTGGAAATTTTGTTTATTAAAGACACATTAAGAAAAGAAACTGCAGAGAGGAAGAAACTACTCATGACATTTATAAGGAAGCTCTTACGCCCAATTTGCATAGTCTTACAGAGTAGTGAATTAAAAACTGACACAGAAGGAAACTGGACAAAAAAAAAAGATCTGAGCAGACAGATCACTAAAGAAATTTTAAATGACTGTTCATATATGGACATTGTTGAACCATTTTATCAGAAAAATTAAAACCAAACGAGGTATTTTTATATATCTGCCAAAAGATTAATACTTTATGGGTCAAGTGTGGAATGTCCCCACAGGCTCATGTGTGAACCCTTGGTCTCTACCCAGTGTGTTTTGAAACATGGTAGAATTAGAGGTGAGGCCTGGCTGGAGAAATGAGTCACAACGGGGTGAACATTGAGCGTTTATAGTCAGGCCTCACTCCTGGTCTGCTTTCGGGTGTACCAAGATGTAATACGCATATTACAAGCTCCCAACCACCACAGTTCCCCACCGTAGGGCTGTGTCCCAACCCCCACCCCCACCCCCACCCCACCAAACCATGAGCAAACCCTTTCTCTCTTAGGTTGCTTCTGTCGGTACGCTGCCATAGCAACAAGAGAAGGCCCTGACAGTGTACAATGCTGATGCCTAGTCTCAGCACAAATGCGCAGCAACTGGTAAAAGGCCCCGGCAGGGTCTATTTAGCAAAGCACACCCTGACAGGCTGCCAGAGCGCTTTCACGCCGAAGCCTATTCTTGACAGAAAGAATTTCGTTGCTCAAAGCCATGCACAGGAATGCCTCAGCGGCGCTGTCTGCAAAGGTTAAAAAACCAGAAAAGATCTCACTTGTCCGTCAGCCGCAGAATGAAAAACAACGTTGGCTGAGTCATAAAATAAAACGAATGTTTGTCCAAGAAAACAAGCCACCAGTGTCCTTGCTTGGCACTGGGGAATTTCACACGAACGGCGTCAGCCAAAGAAGCTTTTGTGGTGAGGTGTACGGTGGAGCACAGAGCACCTCAGCTTTGAGAGGCGCCCTTGCTTTATATAAAACCCACATGGCGAAAAGGTTCTAACATTTTGAAAGTCTGGATGATGAATAGGAGGACTCGGAAAATAGTCTTTGTATTTTTTTACTTTAGTTTTTTTTATTAGATATTTTCTTCATTTACATTTCACATATTATCTCCAAAGTCCCCTATACCCCACCACCACCTTGCTCCCCACCCCACCCACTCCTGCTTCCTGGCCTGGCATTCCCCTGTACTGGGGCATATAATCTTCGCAAGACCAAGGGCCTCTCCTCCCAATGATGGCCAACTAGGCCATCTTCTGCTACATATGCAGCTAGAGACACAAGCTCTGGGGATACTGGTTAGTTCATATTGTTGTTCCACCTATAAGGTTGCAGACCCCTTCAGCTCCTTTGGTACTTTCTCTAGTTCCTCCATTGGGGGCCCTGTGTTACATTCAATAGATGACTGTGAGCATCCACTTCTGTATTTGCCACGTACTGGCATAGCCTCACAAGAGACAGCTATATCAGGGTCCTGTCAGCAAAATCTTGCTGGCATATACACTAGTGTCTGGGTTTGGTGGCTATTTATGGGATGGGTCCCCTTGTGGGGCAGTCTCTGAATGGTCCTTCCTTCCATCTCAGCTCCAAACTTTGTCTCTATAACTCCCTCCATGGGTATTTTGGTCCCCATTCTAAGGAGGAACAAAGTATCCACACTTTGGTCTTTATTCTTGAATTTCATGTGTTTTGCAAATTGTATCTGTATTTTTTTTAATTGAAAATATGTGTGTCCAACTCCAAACCCCCAAACGAGCCAACATGTAGCATGCGGTCAGAGCTGAGTGGATGTCCACACCTAGCCCCATTTTTATTCCAGACTGAAGCTCCTCTTCAAAAACAAAGCAATAACATCATAGGATTTATTTAATATATCTGACCTACTATTTTGCCTTATTAATACATTAGTTAATCCAGTCTGATATAACACAACAGTGGGTGTTTAAACAGCAGCCAGTCCATTCCTCACAGCTCTGAGGCCGGGGCATCCAAAATCAAGGCACAAGCAAGGTAGGCTTCTTTCTGATGTTTCTTTTCTTGGTTTCCAGACAAGCACCATTGTGGCATGCACTCAGAGATCTTTGTGTACATTCAGGGATGTAAAAATGAGCTCTCTGGTTTCTTCTTATAAAGGTGCTAATCTCATCGTGAAAACTCTTATGATCTCATCTAAGGTTAATTACCTCCCAAAGGCCCCTGGTCCAAATGCCATCACAGGAGGGGTTAGGATTCTAACTTAGAGGTTTGGAGAGAATATACACAGTCAGTCCATAACAACTGCCTAATGCTTCATGTACACACACAGTCAGTCCATAACAACTGCCTAATGCCTCATGTACACACACAGTCAGTCCATAACAACTGTCTAATGCTTCATGTACACACACAGTCAGTCCATAACAACTGCCTAATGCTTCATGTACACACACAGTCAGTCCATAACAACTGCCTAACTGCAACTTCAGGTAATCATACTAGAGCTACATCTCTCCAGTACTTCTGGTGGTTGGTTCTTTGTATAATGAGTAGCACATCTTAAAGTGCTTAATAGTACTCTAGTAAGCTGAGACTGATGGGTAGAAATAAATTTATTAATGTCAGGCAAGACAGTCAATGTTCCATGCCCTGCTTCAATCCTTTCATGTGAACTCTCCTGTGCACTTCCATATAATTCTCATTTTCCCCTAAGGCTTTCTCATGAACCTCAATAAATTTTTATTGAACAAATCATTATTTTAGGGTCTCTCCGCAAAAACTCACATACTTTTCCCATAAGGCAGTTGTAAACCATCTGAGCTGTGCGCTGTCCACTCGCTATTGGCCATCTGGTCTTTAGAATGAACAAAGAAACAAAGAGTTCTGACAGGAGCAATTCTGAGCTCTTGGAGTTTAAGGGCAGGTAATTTTGAGGATCCCGAGGGAAGACTTGGAGGCATCAAAGCATGATATTATCTCCTTCACAATTTTGTCAGACACTCTAAAATACTGGTGAGCAGGACAATAAAGTATAAAGAAGTAGATTAATCTTCTTCATATTATTTCATGATATTGATCTGAACAGGGACTGGCCAATTCTCATGAAAGCCCATTTGGCTGATCCCGTGTCCATGTGACCACCTGCAAAGGTGCCTGGCCTGGTTTGTTCCACTCCTTTTAGCCTTTCCAGGGTAAGGACTGGGAGTAGAAAAGAGGCAGAGCCAGAGAGCCTCTGAGGTTGTAAAAGGGGTCCCTGGATAGTCTTGTACTCTGTGTTGTGATAATAGAACAGGCATTTGATAGCCTCTTGCTGCCTCTACCCACAGCAATTTCCTGGCACTTGTAAGCCTAGCTGCAAGGCTGTATTCAGGTGCTGTCTGCGTGGTACAGGGCTGTCAAGAGCTGGAGAAATAAAGGCTTCTCTAATTTGGACAAGAAGCACCAAAAATATATATATTCCCCAATATTGGAGCATATTTGAGAAACTCACTCCTAACAAGACACCCCAAGAACGTGCAAGTTGGAACTGTGGACATGCCTAAAAGGATCCAAAACAAAACAAAACAAAACTAGCAGTGTCTTTTCTGTTAAAAGGGAGGGACCACCCATATGTCCATTCAAAATTGCTTTGCTTGAGTTGAGTCAAATCATAAAGAAACAATTAGCAGTACTGAAGAAGTTAAGTATTATGGATAATGCCATCTTAACTAGCCATGAAGTTCCCCTTATTAAACACTATTTACAGAAGAACATGTGAGGATGTGATGTTTAATGTCGTCAGTGTGATTGGATTGAGAATTCATAGGAAATTAGAGAGGCACACCTTGTATTTGTGGGGTGCTTCTAGAGAAGTAATGGGGCAAGACTCCCCCTGCATGTGGGCAGGACCCTTTCACAGAGGGGTCCAGATGGTGTAAACGAATAGGGTTTTGGAGAGACCCAGCTTGTGTAGCCTGTCTCCTACTTCTTCCCCCCACCTCCTGCCTGTCTCCCCACTCCCTCTCTGCCACACTCTCCCATTATGATGGATGAAGCCTCTGAACCTGAAAGCAAAATAAACCCACCATTCCTTAGCTTGAGTGCCACAGGTATTCTGACACGGGATGAAAAGAAATGAGATCACCTGACTCCAGAAAGCAGGCTGCCCAGGGGATGGGCATCCCATAAACCTCTGAAGGCCCAGGGAGAGCACAGGTGGAGGAAGGGGGGGCTTCCTTGCTCCTTTCCTTCCTCACTTGCCTTTTGTTTATAATCATTAACGTTTATTGATGAGACCAGTACAGATGAGGAGCCAGGCTGACAGGAGACTCCAGAGCAAATGTAATATCTTCGTTCCTTCTTTAAATTGTTTCCTTTGTAGTGTTGGAAATTGAAGCCAGTGCTTTGCATGTCTTAAGTAAGTACTCTAACAACAACAACAAATGATTCAACATTTAGTTGTGATGTGGCTTTGGATGGTCTTCTTTAATCTAAAACTAATATCTACCATTATTACCACTCTTGGTATTATCATTATTTGGACTTTTCATAACCATGGTATTTTGGAGTCTAAGCCAATCCTGAAAGTTAGGAAACCTTTCTCTTTTTAGAATAGACTTTATGATAATGGTCTCTTACACCTTGTCATTTATACAACTGGTGAAATCTCAAGGGTACCATCAAAGGCTGAGATACTTCTAGGAGGGCAGAGGCAACTTGTAAGATTTGTGCTGGATCAATAAAGCTCTTGCATTTTGCATCAATCTCCATGTCTGCGTCTCTGTGAGTGGAGCATCCCTGACATAAAGCTTTTCGGGTCTTACAAGTGCAGGCAGAAGGGGGAGGGAGCACAGACACAGTAGCAGGGCTATGAGCAGAATGAGTAGCTGGTGGAGGAGGAAGCCCAGGAGCTCGAGAAGTTGGGGGACAGGTGAGAAGGGCTAGGATGTTAGCATGGACTCCCGACATGTGTAATGGGTGCTTGTGATACTGAGAGAGCCTGGAGGTTAGCATGAGCGTTAGTATGCTAGCAGGCCCCACAGATAGCCCTTCCAACAGTAGTAAGAGAAATGGCTCCTTCTCTTAGAGATCTAGCTTCACAAGTCCCCAGGGAATGCTGTTTGTTTTTTTTTCTGGCAGAATTGGAGGGGAAATGGAGTTTTCTTCGGCTCTGATAGATGCAAAGCTGACTGCTTTTCTGGTTCTAATTCTGTCAAGGATATTTTGGTTTGCATGGTGGATAAGGGCTTCCTTTCCTGTAAATCTGGAATGCAATTGTGTTTTCACAGGCTTTGGTGAAGCTGAAGTGAGGTAGCCTGTCCTCACTTGGTAGTGACTTCACAGTCGCGGTGGATGAACGGAGCCGAGACAAGGAAAGTTTCCTTTCCGCTGCTTGATGCTCAGCTTCTCCTAGGTTTCCCCTTGTTCTTTTGGCTGGAGGCTGACATTTAAAAATGAATGGAGTCTGACCTAGGCCTGGGCATCCTGACCCCAGCAGCATATACCTGAAACAGAGATGGTTAAATGGAAATGTGCTTCTTGCCTCCCTGATGTGATAGTTCTCCCTTTGCTTCCCTCCCCATCGTATCCTTCTCCATGTCAGGCATAATCACAAGCATTGAACTTTTGTTCAACTCATCAGAGGTATGGCAATTCACAAGGCCCTGGAGACAGTAAATCAGATTAAAGAAAGCTAGAATGTCTGTGGACTTTGCTGATTGATATCACAAGAGACAGCCACCCTCTTCCACATCATTTCCCAGAGGCAACATAAGGTCAACAAACATTTATTAAGGATATGCTGGGTGACCAAGAGTTGTGCAGGTATGACTAGGTACAGGAACAGAGATGCCAGATGGCCAAAGAGCTTAGAGGAAGAGGAGATTCAATTTGTGCAAATAATAAAACAGAAGGCATTCTTCATAGAGGGAGCAAACACTGTGTATGAACCTTGGGACAACCAAACTGTTATTTGGATGTGTCCTTGTGTTCTGTCTGTGATGTTCTTGAGCCATGAATTCACTAATTTTGTAAGGCTTGTTGTCTATATTCATAATGGATGGGAGTACAAAATGGCTGTTAACAAGCAATGCTCATGGGCTTCTATTTCAGACCTCAGACCTCTCAAGTCTGTTTAGCTCATGTTAGGAGTTCCTGGCACTCTTGGGAAACTTTAGGCTGTCGTTTATCAGAAAATTCTAACTCAGTGAGAAACTTGTGGCGTGTGAAGTGGAAGTTTCTGGTACTGTCATGTGATGCAGACTCATGTGATGTATTGCTGAGGCAAGACCCATGAGAGGACACATGATGTTTAGAGAGAGATGAATAAGACAACGGACAGTGACGGAGTGGGAGCTTGCATAGCTGGCTGTTGAGCTCTTCATTGGCCTCACATCTTCACTGATCTTCACTTTGTTGAGAGAGGCACAGCAGAGAACTCAAGGTCTTGGTCACTCTTGCTGACTCATCCCAATTCAGCGGAGGCCTGGTGGTTTCTGCTGGATCATGCCACAGTTGTTATGTTTGGTGGCACTTTTGAACTGGACTCTTGATCTCCTGACACTACTGAACTGGACTGCTGGTACCCTGACCGACAGAAAGTGGAATTACCCCCCCAAAGAACTACTTCTAAACAGGCCCACATCCCCTTGTCCTATTTACCATCTTTCTCCCCCTACCTTCGGATGGTGGGCTAGAAGGGGGGGAACTTCCCCCTTCATGTCAAAGCATTTAAGAACCATTATTAAAAGTAGGTTTTGAAAAAAATCTAAGCCTGCAGATGAGTACAGTGCCACGGACCACCTCAACTGCGTATGGGGGTCCCTGGAATGTGGGTTCTCGAGGCCAGGTGGATAAGGAATCAGTGGTGACAAACAGAAACAAACACAGAGGCAATTTGAATCTGAGTGTATTCTGCAGTTCTCAAGTAGGGGATTTTATACATTAAATAACCAAACATTACATCTCTTAGAAACTATATCCAGTGAAACAATCACAAATACCAACAAAATTCATTTGGCACAGTAAAGCACAAAAATCATCCAAGCATTACAACTCTGAAACTATGTATTCAGTGAATCACATACAGAACAGGTAACATCATTATTAATGTAAGTCATCAAAATATAACAATTCTAAAAGGATGTATTCAATGGGGGCAATCGTCCAAGGCTAGTGGCATATTTCCAGGAGCAGGTTAATAAATCTTTATGGTCAGTGCTCTTAACCTCTGAGCTAACTCTCCAACCCCATATGGTCAATTATTATTTAACATCTAGTGCCTGATTTTTTAAATAAATATTCAATGAATAAATTTAAACTATTTTAATTCTTTCTAATTAAGGTTTTCTTTACCATACCCAAAATCACCTCCAATGATACATGTGTAGCCATATGAAATTTTATTATTGGGAAAGTTTTTATCTATCATAATAATTTCGTAAATGATTTTAAAAGTAAAGCATTGGTTTCCCCAAGGAAAAGGTCATGTAGTGATCCCATCTCTAGGAATGGTTTCTTACCCGTTATACTTTGGACTAGGCTACCAGGAACATGTAAATAAGAAAAAGAACATGAGAAAACAAAATAAATAGATTGTCATGAGAACTATGGCTCAATAATTTTTCTCCAGTAAAGAGTTCCACAACCGGTTCCAGGAGACCTCCCCCTTTTGAGGTCAGTCACTTCAGTCTGTGGAACTTGTCACACAGATCCTACTGGAGGTGGTGTGACAGTACAGAAATAGGCAGCTACTAGGGTTGGCTAGTTCTTTCCTTCTGTCGTGTAGCTATTCCTGACTGTCTGTCAGCCTTCCACCAGCTTCTCAGGCTGCTACACAGGTTCTGAGCAAAGCCAGCAAGCATGGCAGTGTCCATCTGTGACAGGAAAAGGACAGTTTCTAAGGAGCAAGCGGGCCCTTCTGAGAGTCTCTGTACAGATCCTTTTCCTCTACAACCGATGGTCACTCCTACCAGTCATGGGCAGTGGGTAGAGCCGCAGTAATTGACTGGCCTCATCCATTGGCCTTTACCTTGAGCTGGGATCACATTACCCATGCCATGAGTAGTCCTCCCTGAGGGAGGCCACTAGCAGAGTCAGCTCCAGAAAGGCTGGAGGGAAGCCATTAGGATAAGCTTCATAAACAAGAATGCAAAATAGAATGTAAGAATAAAAATGTGTAATGTGGCCGGGTATGGTGGCACACACCTTTAATCCCAGCACTCGGGAGGCAGAGGCAGGCGGATTTCTGAGTTTGAGGCCAGCCTGGTCTACAAAGTGAGTTCTGGGACAGCCAGGGCTATACAGAGAAAGCCTGTCTCGAAAGAAAAAAAAAACCAACAACAACAAAAAATGTGTAATGTGCTCTATTGGCCTTGGCTTGTCTTTATGTTGCAAAGCCAAAAACTTCACAGTATCTGGTGTCTGCAGGTCACAGTGAGATTAGCCTGGTCTAGAATTTAGAAGTGAAGCACACGGTTGTATCAGGTGACAGAGGAGAGACAGCTTATGAAGAGCCTTGCTGAGCAAAGGGGAGTTCCTCTAACCAAAGGAAACCTGGCTGCCTCTGTGGGTTCTCGATAGGGAGGTGTGGAGGAAGAGCGGTATTGGGAAAAAGGCTTGGCTGAATTGATCCAGCAATGATAATAGTTCAGAAAGTTCAAATTCATGTAAATGTTCTTCATTTTGATGGCAAGCCTAAGGCACAGAACCTGAAGATGAATCAGTTTTTTCTTTAAATCTGGATCAAGGAAGGCTGGCCTATCTAGGACTGTGACCTGTAATAGAGAATTAGCACAAACATTCTAGATTATTCCAGTGGAACATAGAGTCTATTTGAATTCTGTTAAAGCAATGTGAATTTTTTTTTTCCTTTCTGGTGAGTCTGAGTTTCCAAAGGGCCAGGAAAAAAACAAATAATTTTCCCCAGCCAGCACAAATAAGGTTCCCAGTGCTCATGGTACCTCACTTCAGGAAGTATGCCCCGTCCCTCCCTTTCCTCTCGCTTTTTAAAACTGCTTTATCACAATCTGTCCCTGGCAGGACCTTTTGGCCTCAGGGCAACCCAGAGAACTCCTAAGCCCCATGGGAAGCACAGATGCCCTGGGCCTCTCTCAGTTCCTTCCTCTTCAGTCTTAGTTTATGGCCCATTAGCCCACTAGGATTCAATGTAGGGCTAAATTCCCAACATCCTGCCACCCTCTGGGATGGGTCTTCCAGGGCAGAAACCTCATTTGAAAGCAATTCTACCAATTTCATAGATGCAAAAACACATACACTAAGGATTTACTTCGACTGTAAGGTGGAGGTGGGTTGGGTGTGGGGTTTACCAATAATTGAATTGAGAGGCCAGGTATGGTGGGACCAGCCTGTAATCCCAGAATTTTAGAGGCTAAAACGAGATGATAACAAGTTGGAGACCAGCCTGGGGTATTTAGCAAGTTCCAGGTCAGCCTAGGCTGCTTAGTGATACCACGTCCAAAAAAGCCGGAAGAACATAGCAGAAAGAGAAGTAACCTCGCCAGCTGTTGGAAACACATGTTCTTACAGTAACCCTCCAGTTTGCATCTTCTGCCCTAGTGCTGTTGTGAGCTTTAGACAGCAATGGCTCCTTCTTGCTCCCATCGAGCAGGTAGGGGGTTCCAAGTCATTGGTGAGTCAGTCCCACTCCTGCAGACAGCTGGAGTACGGATAAAGGAAGCATCAACGATTCAGCCTGAGGAGGGGAAGGCAGGGCTCACAAGACCCTGCTCCCAGCTGAAGAGCTATGGGGGCAGTTGATAGCTTCTGAGAAGGACTCAGGTTTTTGTTTTGTTTTCTGTGTGAGGGATGATTTGTCTGCAGGTATGTCTGTGCACCAAGAGTGTGCATGGTGGCCCCAGAGGTTGGAAGAAGGCATAGTCAGAACCCCTGGAGCTGGAATTGTAGCTGTGAGCCACCATGTAGATGCTAGGACTCAAACCTGAGTCTTCTCGGGTCTTCTCGAAGAGCAGCCAGTGCTCTTAAGTTCAGAGCCATCTCTTAACCTTGAGTCAATACTTTTTGTTGTTGTTGTTGTTGTTGTTGTTTTTCGAGACAGGGTTTCTCTGTGTAGCCCTGGCTGTCCTGGAACTCACTCTGTAGACCAGGCTGGCCTTGAACTCAGAAATCTGCCTGCCTCTGCCTCCCGAGTGCTGGGATTAAAGGCGTGCGCCACCACGCCCGGCCAAATGTGTTTTTGTCCCACACTCACCATTTCAAGACAGGTAAACCTCTCTGCCTCGGTTAAGAATTTCTCAAAGAGTTCTTGTGGTATGCCAGCAATTCTAGCATTTTGGAGGCCAAGGCAGGAGAATTACCATAAGTTTAAGTCCAGTCTGGCCTATAGACTGAGCTCTAGACCTACCAGAGCTACAAAAATTTGGTCTCAAAAAATGTTTCCCTAGAGGAACCACAAAATCTCTTCTTCACATTGGCTCACAGTTTCCTCCTCCATAAATCAGAATTAATCTCAGTCGGTCTTCCAAGACTCCTGGTTTCATGGCCTTGAATTCAACCAATCACAGATCAAAGCTATTTAGACAAAAAATGCTAAGTAATCTAAAGTACATGGGAGGCTGTGTATATGGAGTTCTGGGTGGCACCTCTGTGCAGTTATCGAGCACCTAGGCACCTGGGCATCCGAGATCCCCCTCTCAGATACAGGGGCCATCTGTACTCCTCTGGGGATGACGAGCTTCCGTTCCATCCCCTTCAACGGTTCCTTCATTGCCGACTGCACTTGCGGCTCCATCTGTCCCATTAGATTGAGGCTAAAATGTCCTAAGTTGGCTCTGACCTGTGTGCTGAGTCTATGGCAAGTAAACTGAAGTAGCAATGGCCACCCCCCAGCACGTCACATGCATGCATGAGCGCACACACAGGCACAAACAACACAGATCCATAAGACATTATGATAACGTTTCAAAAAAAAGTAGCTTCTGTCCCAGACAGGGGCCAGGCGCTCCATCCTTCCTTGTCACTAGGCCTTGGTCCTGAACGCATTTAGCATGGACAGAGGTGTCTCTTCGACACTCTGGGACCCACCCCATCATACACTTTATCCAGCCCCCAGGGTGTAAACAACACTGAGTGGAGATACCCGGTACATGGTGTAAGGCAATCCCTGTGCAGTGGGGTTATGCGGAGATGCACACTTCTCCTTTGTCTGGGGATAAGAACCCTGTGGGAGCCTGAAACCACAAACTGTTTAATGCTGTGTATACCATGGTTTTTATTCCTTATACATACATACACATTTGATGCATTTTAATCTCAACTAAGCACTGTAGTTATAGCTATTTGCTCTCTTTAATTGTTACTTACTTATTTACTTTTGAGCAGAATCTCGTGCAGCCTCAACCTTCTGGCTTTACATTCTTGATCCCCCTGCCTCCGTCTCCCTAGTGTGTGGATTGTAGTGATTGCCACCATGTATGCCTTGGTTTCTTGTTTTGTTTTGCTCTTGTTTTCCTTGAGGCCGGGCCTCATTGTGTAGGTGAGGCTGTCATCAAACTCCATTCCCCTGCCTTGGGGAAGGAGGGAAGGAAAGGAAAGTTGGGAGGGAGAGAGGAAGGGTGGGAGGAGAAGAGAAGAGGGGAGGGGAAGGGTGGAGAACTGAGGAGAACCAGGCACAATTTATATCTGCAATCAGAATTTGGAAGTGGATGCAGGAGGATGAGAATAAGTTCAGTGTCATTCCCAGACACACAGCAAGTTCCAGGCTAACCTGGAATACATGCAGGGTATTTTTATCACACTGTGAACCCTGAGATTATACTATTTACTGGGGGCGGGGGGACTGTATTTAGTAATGGTGTGGCTCAGCCTTAGCACACACCTTTAATCTGAGGGCTTTCTGCTTGAATATTGTGGACAGGATCAAAAAAAGTCAACCATAGGTCAAGAGGTGGAGCAAGAAACCATTTGACAGGAAGTAAACATAGGATTATTAAGAAAAAAAAACATAGAGAATCAGAGGAAGTCAGGAGGACAGATAGAGAAATGCACAGGAAGTAGAAGGGAGGGACATAAACTTTGAAGGAGATTTTTGAGAAGGTGTGAGAGAGGGGCATTTCTTCTGGCTAGGACATTAGCTGAGGAGTAAGGTCAACTGGGTGCTTTCTCTGCCTCTCTGAGCTAGCAGGTTTTCACCCCAGCATCTGACTCCCTAGTTTTCATTGGTAAAAATAAACATTTGAGTGTTGTAGAAAATATTTAATCTCTATCTGGGGTTTCTTTCTTCTTTTTTTTTTTTTAACTTTTTTCATTTTTTATTAGGTATTTTCTTCATTTACATTTCAAATGCTATCCCGAACGTCTCCTATACCCTTCCCCCCCACCTTGCTCCCCTACCCACCCACTCCCACTGCTTGGCCCTGGCATTCCCCTGTACTGGGGCATATAAAATTTGCAAGACCGAGGGGCCTCTCTTCCCAATGATGGCCGACTAGGCCATTTTCTGCTACATATGCAGCTAGAGACATGAGCTCTGGGGGTCCTGGTTAGTTTGTATTGTAGTTCCACCTATAGGGTTGCAGACCCCTTTAGCTCCTTGGGTACTTTCTCTAGCTCCTACATTGGGGGCCCTGTGTTCCATCCAATAGTTGACTGTGAGCATCCACTCCTGAGTTTGCCAGGCACTGGCATAGCCTCATGAGAGAGAGCTATATCAGGGTCCTTTCAGCAAACTCTTGCTGGTATATGCAATAGTGTCTGGGTTTGGTGGCTATTTATGGGATGGATCCCCAGGTGGGGATATCTGGGGTTTCTACTTCACCTATGACTATCTAGATCCTGGATAAAAGACACACAACATAGTTATAATAAACCTCAATCAACACAAGAGCTGGACTTAGCTATCCTCTATATTACTATATCTATTTCCCACCCAATAATCCCATTATAATTTGCCATGTTTTGTTTGGGATGCTCTTAACTCCAATTAGCCAACCCACATGGCCATTATTTTAAGATTCTTACACCCTGGTACTTCTCTCTCCACCTTCTTTTTCCCCCCTCATGGTTCTCCTCTGCGGCCAAGCCTGGGAACCCTAAACCCCGCCTACGTCTCTTCTGCCCAGCTAGTGGCATTTGTATCTTTATTCACCAATCAAGGATAACTTAGGGGGTAAGGTCACATATGCATCACCTGGGTCTACCTCCAAAAAACCATAAAAGCTCATACAAAGGTACAGGAAGTGCTGCCTGGTGGTTGGTTTGGGCCCAATCTTATTGCAGCTAACTATACAAAGCAGTTCTAACTGACCACTATTGTGAATGGTTTCCAAGAGCACCAAAGCACAGAACATAACAATGTGCAATCAACTAGAACATGAGAAAGTTTCCTAGTAACAGCACATAAGAAAGTTTCCTTGCAACAGTAATAGCAGCATAAAATGGCTGGCTAGACAGGCAGCATTGTGGTGATTGGAAGGTGGTAGTCTGTACCCTGTTAAAGGCACTGCTAGATCTAACCCAGTTCAGGAATACTGGGTCCATCTATCATCTTCCTCTTCTTCTGTACTTCCTAGGGAGAAAATGTCTCCCTCTCCACTGTCCCTCACAGAAACAGTTTGAAGATCTCTTGGAAAACTGGCTGGGGCAAATAAACTCTGCTGCCGGAGAGTGCACATCCAAATCCTCTGCTCAGAGCAGGGCAAGCCCCAGCACATCCCAGCAAAAGCAGCTTAGAGCATCATGGAGCATCTTAGTCCAAGCGCCCTTCACAGCAGACAGGCAGGAATAAAAATAAACTCCCAAGGATTACAAAGTATTCTTTCTCAGTAAGTTCCTGCCGTGCCAGAGGCTGGAAACTCCTTGCCTCTTTCTTTATGGCTCTGTTTGCATGTTTCTCTCATAGCCTCCGCCTGGATGACAGGAGGCTCTAGAATGAGGTTCTCCCTACCTCCTCCAAGTTCTGGGGATCAAATCCAGAGTCTTGCACATTATAAGATTGTGCTTCACCTTCCTTTCCTTCTCTTTCTTTCTTTCTTTCTTTCTTTCTTTCTTTCTTTCTTTCTTTCTTTCTTTCTTTCTTTCTTTCTTTCTTTCTTTCTTTCTTGTGGATGCTTTGCTATTCAAGGGGATGCTAAGGTAATACCACCCATTATCTACCCACAAAGAGCTGAAGAGATGTAATACCTGAGTTATCTAGGAAATCTCCAACTCTCAATTTTACAAACATGACACGACCACGGGCCTCCCCACTTGGGACGCAAATTCACCAAAAGACGGAGAGAGTTTAAGTTTCCAGAACCCCTCCCTTCTACAACCCCCTTTCTAAAGGTCCGTGCCTAATTTAGCTTTTACAATTTGTATTCTTTTTCTTATACAGGTCTCACATTAACAAAGTTTGCTTTCCTCCTCCACATTCTTACAATAAAAACAGCAGCTGTGTGGAGGTTATCTCCCCGCCTACCATGCGCGCTCCAGCGGATGCCAGCCGGGCATGCTCTGCTTCTGCTCAGTCCCAACACTGCCCACTTGGTGATAGCATCAGCTCCCACAGGATTCCCTCCAGTTCAGATGCCAACTGCAAGCCAGACTGGTCAGCCAGCCGTGGGCCCCATCCACAGGTTTAGTTCATTTGACAGAGTGGCTCTTGAAACTCATGAAAGCACATTGCTTATAACCGTCTAATTGTAGAAAACATGTGTTGTTTTAAAAACAAAATCCCAAATGTTCAATCTACCAAATCAAGACTCAGGAGTCAGATGCTGAGAGGGGCAGACAAACAGACAAACACCCAGCCGACCTTCCTACTCCACAGACATCCTAGAAGGAAAAAGCCTTTTCTCCTTCACGCTGTCTTAAATATCCTTCCATTCAAAGACCCTCCTTCCTGTTTACTTTCATTCACTCCTTGTCAGTTGACTGCTTGCTCTGCCCTTGACCCATGGTTGACTTGATTTAGCTGTTGGACTGTTAGGTGTTTGCTAGGGCTGAGCCACACCACAACAAGGTTTTTCCAGTTCAGAATCTTGGGGTTCACAATGTGATCAAATATCCAGCAATAAACATGCATGGGACAAAATACACAGGGAGAGCCAAAGCGCCAAGGATGGCCCAGCCCACAA
This sequence comes from Mus minutoides, assembly GCA_902729485.2. Classification (NCBI taxonomy): domain Eukaryota; kingdom Metazoa; phylum Chordata; class Mammalia; order Rodentia; family Muridae; genus Mus; species Mus minutoides. The sequence continues at coordinate 936,924 of LR749823.1, read as the reverse complement.
TTCACAGCACCACAGTGCACCATCCCTAGGCAGATGGGCCTGGGCTATATGAGAATGCTAGCTTGCTAGGGAGCAAGGCAGCGGGGAGCCATAAGCAGCATCCCTCTGTGGGTTTTGGTTCAGGTTCCTGCTTTAGTTCCTGCCCTGACTTCTCTCAATGGTGGACATGAACTCCAAGTATAAGCCACATAAATCCTCTTTTCTCCTAAATTGTTTTGGTCAGAGAATTGAGAACAGGACCTATGCGCCAGAAACTAGTAGCTGAAACCAAAAATGCATTTGATATTATAGCACAATACCACAAATTATTTTAAGTCTGATCTCCAAATATCCCCGGTTGACCCCCAACTACAGTATACCTCTTTAACAGTCTATGTGAGGAAGTTTAAGAGTCATGTACTCTGAAGAAAGCGGCTGGAAGCAGTCCAGGTACTTGCTTCCTGGTGACCTGGTGGTGGCTTATAGTTCCACCTGAACTGCAGTAACAGATAAAAATCTTTCATTCCTCCACACCTTCACACCCTGAGATTCTCCCTTCCCTATTCCCCCCACCCCTACCCCCACCCCCACCAGCACCAGATACCATCTGGCTTTCTAGCTCCCCCCTGGTTAGTGGCTTCCCAGGTTAACAGCCTTATGTCATAGGCGAACTCTCACCATGCCTTAGTTTGATTGTGGCCCTTTCTTTGATTGTGAATCTGCATTTTCTTTCAGATCATTGCTAGGCTTGTGAATTTCCTGTTTCATGAATCCAGCTATATTATCCCCTGGAGTATTGTTTGTCCTTTCTTGAGTGTCACAAGTTTATTGTATACTCCAGGGTTTAACTCACTTCTACGTGAAGCAAACTGCCTTCTATCTTGTACCCTGAGTAGAGGCTGAGTTCATTCAGGTGCTGTGGGCATATGCCATTTCTTCCAACCCATTCAGCCCAATAGCAAAAACCCCTTGATTTGGTACCCACAGAGCCTTCAATTCATCATTTGATTTTCTCTTTCTTGTTTTCTTCCTTTCTCTCTATGTTGAGATGAGACCCAGGTTCTCACGTAGTCCAGGCAAGCACCCCACCCACTACTGACAACTCTCCAGGGCTTGGTTTTATTTTAAGTTTTTTTTTCTATCTGTCCCAGGTTACAATGTATTTGTTTTGTTTTCTTTTATATTAACTTTATAATTTTCATCTTTTCCAGTTAGGTCTAAAATTTGTTGGAAATAATTCTCTTGCTACTAAGAGACAACCTGGGGGTTCTTGGTCTCAGCACCAGGTTCTCTGTGCAGTTCTCTTGAGCAATGAGTTGGATAACAAGTGAGAAGCGGCAGTGAGAGACTTAGGTAGCGAGACCAGCGCGGGTGGCTGGGCGGGTGGCTGGAAGGTCGCTGAGGATGAACCCTCCCTTGTGGTCTGGAGGCAAGTGCTTCTGGTTGGTTTCAATGACTTGGGGAAAGGTAGGGGCATCTGATGAAGGCAAGCTACTTCCTCCTTGTCGAAAGAGTAAACTTCTCCATTCTGCTTCAAGCCTTGGATGTAGACCTGACATTAAAAAAAAACTGCTCCAAATATTACACACTATCATCTCATTTTCAGGGTTAATCCAGTTGGGCCTGTGAATCGCTTAGCCAGCATTCCACAGCCCAGGAAAGCTGCTACGCCAGAAGCCATGCTAGGGGAGGGGAGCAGTGATTATTCCCTTAAAGAGGCCATGTGCTTGGCCTAACCAGAAACCCCTTCCCCAGTGTAGAAACTTACAAGCTCCCAACATGAAGCCAGTAGCGCCTGCCTGCTTCTCTGAATTCTTCCTCAGGAGAACATAGCTAGCTCTTTTTCTGCTTGTGTCTTTTTCTTTCAGATACAACCAAAGCCTACTTGGGCTTCTCCTGGCACAGAGAGCTTTCTTACTCTTTCTCTGAAGTGCCTCCCTACCTGCCCCCTTGCCTCTGATTGAAGACTTTACTGCCTGCCTGCCATGTCTCTCCCTCTGCCTCTGCCTCTGCCTCTGCCTCTGCCTCTGCCTCTGCCTCTGCCTCTGCCTCTGCCTCTGCCTCTGCCTCTGCCTCTGCCTCTGCCTCTGCCTCTGCCTCTGCCTCTGCCTCTGCCTCTGCCTCTGCCTCTTCCTCTATTCCCTCTCCCTTCTCTCTAATTAAATTGTCCTCAAATTTCCTTCCAAGTCCATTTTAAAATTACTAATGAGACTAAGAACCCCAGAGGGAGCCCCAATTCACCCCAAGAGCATTAATTATAGAGTTATTGAAAGTGAGAGTGAAAGCACAGAGCATATTCCACAGGAGAGAGTAGGGCTTGAGCAAGCGTGTGTCTGAAGATCCCTGAATTCTTTTGAGGGGGATTCTTTAGATCAGGCTAAGGCAGAAGAGCAGCTGATCTGCAGCGGCAGGAATGTAAGGAGGCTGAGCTTGATCCACAGCAGAGATGGATGATCTCTAGGTGATCTAAGTTTGGGCAATTGAGGAATTCATCCCATATCTTTAAGTGTGTGTGTGTGTGTGTGTGTGTGTGTGTGTGTGTGTGTGTGTCTGTCTGTCTGTCTGTCTGTCTGTCTGTCTGTGTGGTTGTTCATAGGATTGAAATGTCCTTCACCCCACGGGTCACATCAGGGACACATTGCACTTCACTGTACTTGTGCCCCAAACCAGTCTAAGCTGGCTTTTTTTCTCTTTTCAAATATCATCTTCTATCTGAATGTTTCTGAACATAGAAGTGGATTGGAGTTTGCTGATTGTTGTCCTAATGGAAAGGGGCAGAAAAACATTTTTTCCCCAGAGGATGTGTCTTGGGTTTTTGGGCTATTCCTCCTGCCTTTGCTGCCCCACTTTGGATGTAAGATTAAGGAAGGATCCAGTCTTATTTTTCTTCATCCTTTCTTTCTCTCCTCTTTTTCCATTATAAGCAACCCATCACCTCTTAATAATCCAAAGTGCTGACTCTGTATTATATGAGGTTATAGGTATATTAAGCAACTTTTCTTACTATGACAAAAATACCCAAAATAGTCAACTTAAAAAGAGGAAAGTTAGAGGATCAGAGGTGAGGAGAACACAACATCTGTCCTCAAGACCAGGAGAAACTGGGACCATTGGGACCGAGGAACTCAGGAACTCCACCAGACTAGTGGCACAGGTTCCTTGTGGTTTGTCTGGGCCAGCGCCCTGAGCAGACCTTGGGCGCAAACTCCACAGTCAGCCCCACAACACCCAGCTCCCAGCTGCTCTAACATACCCAGGATCATAGGATCCCAGGATCCCAGGATCTTGGTCACACCAGGATCGAAAGGTCCCAAAGGCAGCTTGACTCCCAGGACTTCGGACACACCCAGGATCTCAGGATCCCAGGAGGCAAGAGTAAGAACAGAAGCAACAGAAACCAAGGTTATCTGGCATCATCAGAACCCAATTCTCCCACCATAGCAAGTCCTGGATACCCTAACACACCAGAAAAGCAAGATTCGGGTCTAAAATCACTTCTCATGGTGATGATAGAGGACTTTAAAAAGAACATAAATAACTCCCTTAAAGAAATACAGGAGAACACAGGTAAACAGCTAGAAGTCCTTAAAGAGGAAACACAAAAAGCCCTTTAAAAGTTACAGTAAAACATAATCAAACAAACAAAAGAAAGGAACAAAACCATCCAGGATCTAAAAATGGAAATAGAAACAATAAAGAAGTCACAAAGGGAGACAACCCTGGAGTTAGAAAACCTAGAAAAGAGATGAGGAGTCATAGATGCAAGCATCACCAACAGAATACAAGAGATAGAAGAGAGAATCTTGGGTGCAGAAGATACCATAAAAAACATTGAGTTCCAGGACAGCCAGGGCTATACAGAGAAACCCTGTCTTGAAAACAAACAAACAAACATTGACACAACAGTGAAAGAAAACACAAAAGGCAAAAAGCTTCTAACCCAAAACATCCAGGAAATCTAGGACACAATGAGAAGACCAAACCTAAGGATAATGGGTATAGAAGAGAGTGAAGATTTCCAACTTAAAGGGCCAGTAAATATCTTCAACAAAAGTATAGAAGAAAACTTCCCAAACCTAAAGAAAGAGATGCCCATGACCATACAAGAAGCCTACAGAACTCCAAATAGACTCGACCAGAAAAGAAATTCCTCCTGTCACATAATAATCAAAACACCAAACGCACTAAACAAAGAATATCAAAAGCAGTATGGGGGGCTAGAGAGATGGCTCATTGGTTAAGAGCACTGACTGCTCTTCCAGAGGTCCTGAGTTCAATTCCCAGCAACCACATGGTGGCTTACAACCATCTGTAATGACATCCGATGCCCTCTTCTGGTGTGTCTGAAAACAGCTACAGTGTACTCAAGTACATAAAATAAATAAAAGCAGTAAGGGAAAAAGGTCAAGTAACATATAAAGGCCAACCTATCAGAATTACACCAGGCTTCTCCCCAGAGACTATGAAAACTAGAAGATCCTGGGCAGATCTCATACAGAACCTAAGAGAACACAAATGCCAGCCCAGGATTCTATACCCAGCAAAACTCTCAATTACCATAGAGGGAGAAACCAAGATATTCCATGACAAAACCAAATTTATACAATATCTTTCCACAAATCCAGCTCTACAAAGAATAATAGATGAAAAATATCAACACAAGGAGGGAAACTACACCCTAGAAGAAGCAAGAAAATAATCTTTCAACAAACCCACACAAACATAATTCCACCTCTAACAAGAAAATTAACAGGAAGTAACAACCACTTTTCCTTAATATCGCTTAATATGAAAAGTAATATTATCAAAATATTCTGATAGATTGAAATTCAAAAATATGAGGAATTAGAAATTTGTCGGCTGTTATCCCGTGGTCTCTCTAATTTGGTAATGGGAGAAATAGGTCCAATATTGTACAATCCATATACACTTTCTGCTTGTTTGTACATGATAGGGTCTTGCTCTGTACCACATAATGGTCTTGAAATCGTGCTTCTCCTATCTCAGCCTCTCTATTAGTAGGATTGTTTATTTGATGTTTTCACACTATATTATGGTTTCAGAACAGCTTACATATTTCAAAATTATTTATACTACCAAAAGAAATGTGGACAATTAATTTAGGAGGTGACTTGTAAGAGAATAGCAAAGAGTGAGACTGAAGGCTTTGCTTGATATTTATAATTATTGTATCAATTTTGAAGAAGAGGACTTTATAAGTTACTCTTATTCTGAGGTGAATGCTTTTCAAAATCACCACAGCCAATGAACCAGACTCTTACCCTCACCTAACATCTGTGCCACCCTCCAAGCAGAACCATTGTTCATTGAAACAGTTGATGAATGACTTCATGGATAGACGACTTTAATACACACACCATTTCTTAAATGAATGTAACCTGTTCCCTGTGGGCTGAGAATGATGACAATCACTCAAGTCAAATAGCTTTGACCATAGCAGGAAATCTGTATCCAAAAATCATGCCTACAATTCTTATTTTGTGTTTGTACCACAGTAAGAGCCAAGATTTTAAGCTCTACTAAAAACAAAATAAACAAAAAGACTTTATTTATGTTCATTAAAAAACAATAGTGATATTTTATTATGAAATATCATACAGTTAATATATTTGGAGTTATTTAAAATTTATATTGAGAAAAATGTATGTATTTTCAGTATTGCTGTAGACAAACATCTACATAAGACTGTTCAATTGATTGTTGTTTTATATCAAACAACTTTTATAGTACTCATTTTTTAAAATTTATTTATGTATTATATTTAAGTACACTGTAGCTGTCTTCAGACACTCCAGAAGAGGGCATCAGATTTTGTTACGGATGGTTGTGAGCCACCATGTGGTTGCTAGGATTTGAACTCGGGACCTTCAGAAGAGCAGTTGGTGCTCTTAACCACTGAGCCATCTCGCCAGCCCTATAGTACTCATTTTTATTGTTACAATATTTTATAAATTTTAAAGAATATGATAAAAAACAAAAGGTATTGCAGGCTTTGAAGCAGGGAGCTCTCCAGGAGGAGTTGGGGTGCAAAAGGGAAAGAAGAATGTGATATAAGTCTATCTACTCAAAATACATTTTTAAATGTTAACAAATTCAAATAAATTGAAATTATATATCTTTTCTCATCATAATGCATTAAAACTTAAATCAAAGGAAAAAAAGAAGAAGAAAGTTTAGTTTGCTACGTTATATCTATCAGTCTGTGGTCACATGGTTGGTGCTCTCGCTTTGGGCCTATACTGGCATGGTAGACCATGGTGTAGGCATGCAGGGAAAGCCTTCTGTCCTCATGGTGGTCAGGGTTGAAGAGAAGGAAGAGGAAGAGGAGGAGGAGGAGAGCTGGTGGCCAGGGTCTCAAAGAAGGGTCCAAAGCCTCAAGGGCACATTCCCCTCAACCTAATATCCCCCCATTACTAAATTCCATCTCTTACAGAGTCTACTGGCCTCCCAATAGCAGAGCAAGCTGCTGGTCTAATCCTTAACCATGTAGACCGTTAGGGAACATTCTAGATCCAGAATATAGCCACAATTAAATGCAGACTAATCCACCCCAATGCCGAATGAGAGACACTTCTGTGCAGAGCTTCACTATCTGGACACTCCCTCTTTCTTATCCTACAGTTTCAAGGTTAACCTTTTCTTGGGAGTATCTAGAAACGCATATCGAGGCTGAAGAGATGGCTTGCGGGGGAGAACACTTGCTGTACAGGCACAGGGACCTGTGCTTGGATCCCCAGCATCCACAGGAAAGATGCCTACAAGCCTAGTGTTGAAGGGAGACAGGCAGACTAGGAGGGGTCAGCTGTGCTTTGGTCTGTGGAGGTGAGGCGAAGAAAACCCATGCTGGCCAAAGAGGAAACGGAGCAGCGGCTGTCATGGTTCACATCCCTGGCAGCCGGTCATGGGCTCTACAAACATACAAGAGACCTTTCACTAGGCAAGGCACCAGCAAAGGGCTGACCTAAGGGACTTAGATAATGCCTCACAGAAAGCTCCATCACAGCAGGGGGCCCAGAAGGTAGCCAAGCATCCTCAAGTGGCTAGCCTTCTAGACAATGAAGAGCCCGAGGAACTGAGGCTGGGCTGAGAGAAGCGGGCTCTGTGGGCTGGGTGACTGGAAGCCGCACCATGGGGTGACTAGGGTCAGGAGTGGCAGACGCTGGCACATCACTGTGAAGACAGAACACGTAAGTTGGAAAGCAGATAAGAGTTGAGAGCCCAAAGCTCTGTCTCCCAAGGCCTTGGTGCTGCTGTGCCCATGATCCACCCCTAGGGACCAAGATGACCCCCCAGAGAGACGATAACCCAGAGAGAGAGAGGAAAAAGGCAGAAATTCAGTTTGGGGTTGTTAGTTTGTTCCGTCGTTCATTTTATTTTGTTTGTTTTTTTGTTATCTGAGACTGGGTTTCAGCATGTAGCCTTGGCTAGCCTGGAGCTTGCTATGTAGACCATGGTGGCCTCAAATATATAGAAATCTGCCGGTTTCTGCCCCCCACCCCACCCCCACCCCCGCCCCCGCCCCTGCCTCTCTGCCTCCCAAGCTCTGGGGTTTAAATGTATGTGCTGCCATACTCAATTCTGGAAAGTGTTAAGAGCTAAGACAAACATTACGTTGAACTGATAGGTAGTTTGTGGCAATAAATGATTGCAGTTTATTTTACCTGAGATAATATGTACAGTATTATACACATTTCATATCTGTTATGAAATGTTTAGCTTCTGAAGACTGGATTTAATTATTTCAAAAGGAAAAAATAATCTGAGGGTTCTTGGTGTGCTACACCAGTAAACACAATGTACCACACTCTGGCAGATAAGAAATTGAAACCTAAGGACATCAAGTTTTGCTTCCCTCGAAGAGAGTTAGAGGCAGGCAGCTGCGGACTGCTGGGAGACCTCTGGCTCGGAATGTGGACCGGGATTCTAAGAGTGTTCCAGAACAACCCTCCTGAGATCACAGCCCTGCTTCTAGGGCTCTTCTGGATCATTGAGGCTGAACCACAGACAGAGAACTTCCCAGGGTGACCCCATGACCATACAGGAAATGCATAACACACCAACGGTGGCCTGGAGCCTGATCGCTGCTCTGTGTCAGAGTGACCACCAGCCTTTGTGCGATGGACCTGAGACCTTCTCAGTGTGTCAGGAGAAACAGTGGAGCTTTCCTACGCCCTGTCCTCTTTATAGGTAAAAAGACATTCCGAGACAGGCATGGTGATACTGTTGCCAGAAGTTTTAGGCTTTGAGTCTCAGCAGTTCTAACAAGCTAGGCTGTTCACATACACCAACTAAATACACAAGTGACATTAATCGAAAATGGGGAGAGGGAAGGGTGTTACTCAATATGGGCACATGGGGGAGAGGAATAAAGAGGCCCAGAGACCCCTGCGTCCATCTTCAGAGGCACTGGCATAGCTTAGTTAAGAGGACAGCTAGTGTGCACAGCTCAGCGGCCCTAAAACAGCTGTGGTTCCTCCACCCCTGACCCATGGCTATCTTGATGGGTCCCTCCTGCAAAGCAGTCTGCTAACATTGCGGAATTGTGGGAAAGCTTTCCCTGGAAACCAAGCTTGTCTCCTGAAAGGCACCTGGCTTCAGCCTTTTCTTTCTCAGAATGATTTCTGGGGAAATTGCAATTCCTTGGGGATCCTTACTTGGATATCTGGTAGGCAAGCGGAGGGGTCACAGGGTCTCTTTGTATCTTTGTTTCTGTCAGGATGCTTACAGTATAGTATATATAGCTATGACAGAGGCAAGAGGATTGAGATCCTAGACATATAGTAAAAATCCAATCTCAAAAAAAAAAAAAATCCTCTAAAGAAAGGCAGATTCTGCTCCCAAAAGGCTTCATTCCACTCTCTCTTGGTCCAGCACGAGCTTCCTGTAACTCCCAGTCGGCATACCACTAGTAGTCCTCTCTCAGCTAGTCTCTGAAAGCTTTGGCCAACCTAGAAATAGGCAGTTCTTCTCTGAGGGCCTTATGGCTGGCTGCCAGTTGGTACTTCTGTGTGACCCTGTTCTGCTTCCTAAAAAACTCTGTCCTATCCTGGCCTCTGGGCATTGGATCCAGGCAAGTCTCCAACCAAGCCTTCTCCTAATTTGCAGACTTGCCACAAGCCTCTTTGTACTACCTTCTTGTGGTATGCACAAGTTTCGGCCATATTGTCCTTAGCATTTGTCTCAGTACTTGTTCAACTGGTGGCTCTGTGCCCTACTCGCCGTACTGCTTGGCCACTGTTATTCTGATGTTCCATTGCCAAGGGGAATAGAAAACTGCAGAAGACTCACACTCAGCCCAGTATTCTGAACGGTAAACCCCATCTTGATCTCCTAATACTGAGTTGGTGTATAAAGCTACATCCCCACGCTATATCTGCTCTGATTCCCGGGATCACAGGCAGGAATGATTTCTACATTTATAAACGGCTGAGAAGAAATAAAAATAAAAACAATCTGGGGGCACACAAAAAGTAAAGGATTAGAGAGATGGCTTAACAGTTAAGAGCACTGACCACTCCACTCTTACACAGGACCAGGTTCAGTTCCCAGCACCATGTGGCAGCTCACGGCTGTCTCTTAGATCTGACTCTCTCTTCTGGCCTCTGCGGGCACTGCAGCTTCATGGTACACCATCATACATGCAGGCAAACTCTTAAATACATCAAATAAAATAATTCCCCTTTGTGAAGTTCAATTTTCTGTGTCCATAAGGGTCCATGAGAACACAGTCGTGTGTGTTCCTTTGACTGCTCTTAATGCTTCTATGGTGCCAACAGAGACTTGAAGCCTACAAAACCGAAGATCTTTATTGTCTTGCCTTCTGCAGTAAAAAGTTGTTGACCAACCTCTGACCCAGGTCAAGCCCTCCCTGGCCAGATGGGTCTGTGCCTCAAAGGTGTGCCACTCAGAACAGTGGGCGAGAGCAACTGGACCAACTTCTACCAGGAGCCAAGCAGCCAAGCAGAGTTGGACCATTGGTTTTCAACTCTGATCTAACTCAGTCTCCTTGGCTTCTTTTCTCTAGACCTGGAACTGTTTTCTCCTTTCTTGTGACTACTTGTCCAGAGCTTTGAAATTTAACACTCAGTTAGGAATGCATATATATATTCCTACATGTACCTACACAAAACAATTAATGAAGAGACCGTGAATTTGAAAGATAGCAAGGGGTGGGTTTATAGGAGGGCTTGAAGAAAAGGAAGGAGGAAATTATGTAATTATGATTATTTCAAGAAATAGAAGAAATAATTTAAACTCCTTTAAAAATAATCCCCTCATGGCTTTGCCATGTCTCACCATGGTCCCAACTATCAACGTCCCTGTCTCTGGGCATCCTAGCAAATCTTTTTTATTACTTGCTGAAATTTCCCAGAAAGAAATGAAACTAACCATCTTTTGCATCTAAGTCTGTTGGGCTATTAGTTAAGCAAATGACTGACTTGTGAACAGGCAGGGTCACACGGGGCAGAGCATAACCCAAAGCTGTCCTTTGGGCTTCCCCTAGTAGGGTGTAGAAATGGCAGGAAATGAGAATAATTTGCTTACTATGCAGAGATGCATGTAAAATTAATACTATGCATAAACTCACTGGTCAAGCTTGAGAGCAAAGATGGGAGAGAAAAGAGAAAGAGCCCATGAATAGAAAGCAGCATTCGAATTAAGAGAGCCAGGGCTGCCGCTATAGCTTGCTGGTGAAATACGTGGCTAGCTTGAGTTCCTAGTTCTAACCTCCAGTATTACCTCCACTTGCTCACCGGGAAGGAAGAAAGGAAGGAAGGAAGGAAGGAAGGAAGGAAGGAAGGAAGGAAGGAAGGAAGGAAGGGAGGATGGAAGGGAGAGAGGGAGGAAGGAAAAGAAAGAAAGAAAGAAAGAAAGAAAGAAAGAAAGAAAGAAAGAAAGAAAGAGGGAGGGAGGGAGGGAGGGAGGGAGGGAGGGAGGAAGGAAGGAAGGAAGGAAGGAAGGAAGGAAGGAAGGAAGGAAGGAAGGAAGGAAGGAAGGAAGGAAGGAAGGAGTCAAGGGAACCTGTTGTTAGCCGGACTGTTTTTGCAGTGGTAGCCAGGAAGGCAATATGGCTATAGAAGTCAGCAGCAGTAGGCTACGTGTTATATCCAGGGGTTTCATGGAAGCCAGGCAGGCAGGAAAACAGGTAATACATACGTAATATACCAAGAACCAGGGAGTACATCTCTCCTCCTGGGGGAATATGTTCGAGACCTACAAGGCAGAGGAATTATAGCTAGTCAAGTTCTTCAAATTGAAGAGAAAACACTAATGCCAGTGGGGAACTAAAGGACAAAAATGGGGTGGGGGCAGGGAGGGAGGGAGGGAGGGAGGGAGGGAGGGAGAGAGAGAGAGAGAGAGAGAGAGAGAGAGAATTACAGGGACAATATCAACGTCAGCAGAAAGAGTCAGGATCAGTAAACCTACAGTGGTATAGACAACTTGAGACTGCCCTGCCCACACATGCTTCTCACCTGAGCATTATGGGTAAGTCAACAGTGCAGGACACCCACACCCAGTCAAGAGGTGGGAAGAGAGCACCAGAGTGAGCATTTGTGGATGACTCCAGCTGTCCTCGACACTGTATGTAGCAGGAATGCTAGGAGGAAAATGAGGGACCTTGGTCTACAAAACGAAAGTGTTCTCAGTCTGTTGGATGGCTTCCACTGGAATCTGAAACTATCTGTTCAGGGAGGAGGGCGTAGGGAAACCCAGAGAGCCAAGCCCTCTCATAAAGCATAGGCCTTTTAGGGCTGAGTCTCCCTTCTGTGTCAAACAGTGGTACTAGTAGTCTCTTACACTGAGTTTTTAGATGTCTGAACTACTTCCGCTGTCTCCGAGTTCAGCATGAAAGTTATTTATATGGTTGTCCCTGATTTCATAGATACCTTTAGCCAGAATCAAGAGAAGAAGTTTGGCTAATTATCTAAATGAATGCTAGGAAGGACTTTTTATTGATAAAATTTATAGTGTGTGAAATGGGCTTCAACTGTTGAGCAGTATTCATAGCAAATGCATTGGCTATACCTCTTCTCAGGCTGCCTGTGCTCGTATGTAAGCCAGGGATAAGATTTTTATTCTGAGAGGTATGGCTTAAGCACAGATAAGATTTTGGCCAGTCTTTAAGCATAACATCAGACACGTGACTCTAAACGTGTCTTAAATTCAGTCAAAAGTCCGGACAATTCTGGTTATGGTGTTGACATCTGCTCTTGAGACTGTTCTTCCACATCTGTAAAGAGAAGCTTCCTTAAAGAATGAATCGAGAGAGCCGGGCATGATGGCATAGGCCTTCTATCCCAGCAACGAAGGTAGAGTCAGGGGGATCTCTACCAGTTTGAGGCCACTCTGGTCTAGATATCAGAACCAGATGAATGAATGCTTACCATCTCCTTGCTGATAACAACCATTCATTTGGGTTAAGACCTTCATATTAATTGTACATTTAGGTTACTGCTTACTTTTCTCATTGTGATAACAAAATGCCTGCTAGAAGACTCACTTCGGCAGACTCTTTGAGGGATAATCTACCCGCAATGAGAGCGCCCTCCCGGGGATGGCTGTGAGAGCAGGATGTAGTACTGAGACTGGAGCTTGAGACAGTGTCTCCTGGTGTTCAGCTAGCTTTCTCTTTCCTCATCAGTTAAAATTCCAGAAACACCCTCCCAAATGCACCCACGGGCATGTTTCTAGGTGATTCTAAGTCCAGTAAAGATACAGTGACCATCACTACTGACGATAAGTATCGCAGGGAAATGGGATCAGATCCTACCTTATCTTGGCCATGGATGGATGATTCCAGAGACGAGGAGTAGAATGTTCTCTGGAGCCTGGGCAGCCTTCATTCACTCGTCCTCATGGCCAACATTTCACGTAGTGTGCCCACTTGCCTGGTGTGTACTTGACAATGAAGCTTGTGCTGACGTGATCTTCTCCCTTGCTTTGTGACAAAGCAATAGCCATCAATGTTGAGTATTGTGGTGGGAGAAATACTGAGGAGTGGGCCCAGGGCCAGGCAGAGTATTCAAGAGCGGCTGGAAAAATTTCAAGGTTTGAAATTTATCACACAAGCCAAATGCTGGAGGTCCTCTGTGTCCCATGACCCTGTTACAGAATTTATAGCTCAAGGACATCTTTGAGATCCCATGGCCGCCATCCTTACATCAGTTTGGGACCAGCTGACACCTGGTCCTCTCCTATTTTTATCCCAGAGGGCAGTGAGGTTCAAACCCACATAATACAGTTGGCAGATTTCATTCCCCAGAGACTAAATGTGGAGAGGTTCGGTGACTTGCCCAAGGGCATTTATTGAGTCAACAGTTGAAATGGGAACAGTTACCAGATGCTGGGGCCAGGTGACTCCCCCTTCCCTCGGTGTCTGCTACGGGGAATCATCTTGTGAAGTATCAAATGGCTCTAGTCTTCTGATGAGTGTGCAAATCAAAGAGCAAATGAGAAGGGTGGGTGTCAAACTTCCCTTGACGTAATTCCTTCAGACTATGCAGCAAGCCACATGAGAAGACTGTGACCATGAGAAGAATCTAGGTTGTGCTAAAAAACGTGGGTTTTTGTTTGTTTGTTTGCTTGCTTGCTTGCTTTTTGTTTTGTTTTTTATTTCTCTCAGAGAACTAGTAAACAGGAGGCCTGGCTGAGTGTCAACCTAATGGAGAGCAGAGGAAGAGTCAAGTGTGCACTAGCTGAGGGTTCTAGATAGTTGAAATGACTGTCTGCAACTCATGCCTTTTATATTTGAGTGCCTGTGTCATTAGTCACGGATGGGTGTGGGAGACAGATGTTTTCACTGGGTTATTACTGTTAGGATGGGCTGGGGATGGAACCCTGGCTTATTACTGTAAGTGACGTGCAGGATGGGCTGGGGATGGAACCCAGGGGCTCAATCCTGCTAGGCAAAGGCTTGTGGTAACAGAGCCACAGCCCTATTCTGAGAGGTATGGCTTAAGCACAGATCATTAACATAGTCCACTTGGGACTTTGGTAAGCTGCACATATTAGATGAATCCTGGCTTCCTGGATTCCTGCTGATATAACAAATGGTGAAAGTTCCTATATAAAAGATGTTCTGTGATTCACTTCACCGTGTGGCAAAGACAACATGGACTGTATGTTGTGAGTCTACCTAGTCCTTGCTATAGTTTAGACTTGGTGTACCTCCAAAGACCTGTGTTTTGAAGGCATGGTCCCCAGTCAATGCTATTGTGGGGTGAGGTGGGATTTAGCAGAGAAGTCCTAGATCACTGGATATGTGCCCCAGAAGAGGTATACATCTTCTTGTGGTACCCACTCTTTTCTCTTTTGCTTCTGGTCACGGTGTGAGGAGTTTGCTCAAACATGCTTAAAAGTAGACTTTGCCTACGGCAACCTCACCAAAGGCTTGCCAGAAATTGGTCTTCTTGGTTATGGAGTAGAACCTTTAAAACCATGAACTGGAAAGCCTTTCTTCTTTGTAAGTTGATTATCTCATGCATTTTGTTGTAGTGAAAGAAAGGGGATTTAAATACCCCTTTCACCAACATCCTTAGGAATGACAAAGGAATAGGCTGTTAAATTTTACAGTGAGGATCCCTGAAAAGAATAACATTGCCTGCAGACTTGCACATCTATCTTCTTTCAGGTGGTATTTCTAAAAGGACTGAGGCTTCCTTGGCCCTAGAGAGTGATAATGCATTTTTTTTTCATTCCTTGCTGCTCTGCTCCACACCAAGACAGGCTGGACTAGGTCTCTCCAGTTATTCTTTAATAAAACAAAGCCTAGATGGTTTGTGATGGTTTCCTTTGTCACTTTAACTAGGACGCAAAATATACAGATAGATGGAGAAAATCCTATTTCTGCATTTGCTACAGATGTTTCTGGAAGACCTTAACACTTACATTTGTAGACTGAATGAAGAATAGGGGTGTCTGTAGTGTAGCTGGACATGATCTAATCCCTTGAAGGAACAAACAGCACAGAAGAGATGGAGAAAGGGTGAGCTTTACCACCTGTTTGAGCTGGGAACCCCTCTCTCCCTGTCTTTGCACATCAGTCCTGACATGAGAGCCCTCAGGCTTACACTGGGGTTCACAC
Source organism: Mus minutoides (assembly GCA_902729485.2). Classification (NCBI taxonomy): domain Eukaryota; kingdom Metazoa; phylum Chordata; class Mammalia; order Rodentia; family Muridae; genus Mus; species Mus minutoides. The sequence goes on along the minus strand of LR749823.1, from coordinate 921,839 downwards.
CCCCTGGTCTTCCTTGTTCTTCATCCTGCAGATGGCAGACTGGAGGGCTTCTTGGCCTCCACATGGATGATGCAGTCTCTAATAAAGTTCCACGTGTGCTGTGTTAGTCTGCCTCTGGAGAGCACAGGCTAACATAGCTCCCTTACTATCGTTCGGCTTCAAAGAGAAAGGGACACTGGTGAAGGAAAGATTATTCGTTAATCATTTAATCTACTTGTAGACGATGTGCTGAAACCTCCTCCAGCCTTGGTTTTATAAATGCACAAAGCACAGTATCACATCGCAAAGCATGGAACATCAGCGCCTCTGAGCGATGTGCAACTAGAAAGCTGCCCGCCTTGGCGAGCTCCTGCCTCACCTTACACGTGGTTACTGGATGGACTGTGTTGAGAAGAAATGTGCCAAAAGCCCAGAGCCCTTTCCCAGGGTTTCAAAAGATCTGTAACATGAATCAGGGCTTTCTAGAACAAACTATTTAGGAAGAAAATTATACTTAATGAAAGAATAGAAGTTCCTCTTTGCCAGGTGTGGTGGCACACACATTTGATCCCAGAACTTGTAGGGCAGAGGAGAATGGCAGATTTTTTAGTTTGATTCCAGAGTGTTCTATAGCCGGGGCTACACAGAGAAACCTTTTCTCAAAAAAAAGGAGAGAGAGAGAGAGAGAGAGAGAGAGAGAGAGAGAGAGAAGAGGGGAGGGAGGAGAGGGGAGGAGGAGGAAGAGGAGGAGGAAGAGGAGGAAGAGGGAAAGGAGAAAAGTTCCTCTTGATGGAACAAATACTTTGGCTTCCTATCAGGCTGTAGGAGAACCTAGAAGTTTATAGAGAATGGAATGGAATCTCTTCTCTGAGCTCTAGGCTGGCACATCTAGTGCCCTCTGAGCTCTAGGCTGGCACATCTAGTGCCCTCTGAGCTCTAGGCTGGCACATCTAGTGCCCTCCGGACATTGCCCCTTAGCTGCGTTCTCAGAACCCATGTCTGCATTCCCATGCTACCAACCTGCTTCAGCCATAGTGTCCCTTCAATGATGCTACCATTTTTATTTTCAAGCAAGCATCCACTCTAGAAACAAGGGAAACATTCTTTTTTAAAATTCTAGTTATCTTCTCTCTCTCTCTCTCTCTCTCTCTCTCTCTCTCTCTCTCTCTCTCTTAAAGATTTATTAATTTTATGGATATGAGTACACTGTTGATCTCTTCAGACATACCAGAAGAGGGCATCAGATCCCATTATAAATGGTTGTGAGCTACCATGTGGTTGCTAGGAATTGAACTCAGGACCTCTTAACCACTAAGTCATCTCTCCAGCCCAGGGGAAACATTCTCTTTCACCCCCCTCCACCCCTCATCCCCCATCCCCCTCCCCTCCCCACCCCATCCCCACCATCCTTCTATCGTGTACCCTGCCTCCTAAAGATCCACTTACTGTCTTTGTCCACTCCTACCCCTGCTCACCACAGCCAAAGCTGAGGCTGCCAGCCTCACTTCAGGCCTCCAATTCTCCCTTGCCTCTGTGGAATAATCCTTCCAAAATGCAAATTGGACCCTGTCACGTGCCTGCCTCTGGCAGGGAGTCCTAAGTGGCTCTGCGGGAACAAAGGCCAAAAGAAGCTCACAAAGTGCCCCCTCGCTTGCGCGGTTTCCTCTGCCACTCCTCACCCTTGAGCTATGAGACCCTTGAAGTCCTGGGTGAGTCAGTCACGTGACTGATTGCTGCCGCCTCACCCCTCCCCTCCCCCTCCGTAGCATAGCTGTGTCTTTTTCAGAGCTCTCGCCTATGTGCCGGTGAAAATTCTATCTTATTATTTGGCTGTAGCTCCTACTGAGATGTATGATCCTCATTATTTTACAGAAGAGCAAAAGGATAGCGACAGAAATCAGATCCGTTGTTGCCCGTGGCTTGGGGGAGGGAGAAAAGGTCAGGGTAATGTGTGAAGCAGCTTCTCAGAGTGACAAAATGTTCTGTGTCTCGATTTGGGTGAAGGTTATATTACCTTATGCTGCTGTCAAAGCATAGCTTGTACACTTACGACCGGTAAACTGGGGGCTGGTGGGATGGCTCGGCAGGTAAAAGCTCTTGCCACCAAGCCCAAGGATCCAATCCCAAGGACCCAAATGACAGAGAGCGAACTGACTCTCACATGTTACCCTCTGTCCTCCATTCTCTCACAGAGCCATGCATGTGTCTAACCCCCTGCCAAATAACTAAATAAAATGGGTGGGGCTTCCTACCATGTAGGAAGAATACCTCAAGAAAGGTAGTTTTAAGAAAATTTATAAATGGTCCTTAAAGGCAGATTAAATATTTAATATTGACTCATAAATGGATGCAGTAGATAACTGTTAAATGAGTGAAGATTATTCCTTCTCTCATAATATTTTGCATAACTGGCATTTTTTTTTTCAAAAGTGGTACAGGACTTTCTCCAATGACATATGCAAACCTGAGTTCATCTTGTTGGGGAAGCGCCATCACATGGACAGGTGACAGCAGCTTAACTTGCCATTGCATGGGGGGAGGTGAGGGCTGAATGCCTGTGGGCGGAGAGCCCATGAGGGAGGATTTGAGGCCTCTGTCCTGAGCTTTCTCTTCTGGAGCCCCAGAGCTCTGGATGTAGCATGTCCTGGATGCATGGCTGACCTCGTGCTCCTGGTTCCTTAAGCTTTACTTTCTCTATCACTGTCCCCCAGTGCCAGGCAGCTCAAGCCAGGCCAGGAAGGGGCTTCCGCTCAGACCGTGAGCAGATGCCGGATGTCATCGATGCAGAAAGACCAACTGGAACGCATCTCTGCCTCTGTCTCTGCCCAAGCCATCTCTAACCACAGGAGAAGGTTGCACCTCCCCCACACTGACCCAGCGATCAGGCTGAGAATCCTTTCTGGAAATGTGCACTGGCGCTCCCTATCGAGAACAAAAGGCGATCTCGAGTTGGAACAGATCAGCAGAGGTGAAATGTGGCAGACATGTGACTGGACTTCAAGAAGAAAGGCTGGGACTGAGGACCAGCCGTAACTTTGTCCCCGGGCTCCCCAACTGGTTCTTTCACGCTAGAGTCCCCAGTTAAGAATTGTATCCTCAGCCGGGTGTGGTGGCGCACGCCTTTAATCCCAGCACTCGGGAGGCAGAGGCAGGCAGATTTCTGAGTTCGAGGCCAGCCTGGTCTACAAAGTGAGTTCCAGGACAGCCAGAGCTACACAGAGAAACCCTGTCTCGAAAAACCAAAAAAAAAAAAAATTGTATCCTCCTAATATAACAGCTGTGACTACTTGTAAGGGACCTAGAGGTCGGGCTGATTAACCCTCCTTCATAGAAGGAGATGTGGGGAGGGTCACTGGACCATCACCTGGGATTCTTGGCCACTCCCTCCTACACTTTCAAACCCGCCCACAAACCTGCCCTACTGTGTGTGAAGTTGTGATCTGGAGAGCTGCACACAAATGGCGGAAGGCCTGAGGAGCTCCATCACTGCTGTGAAGAAGTTGTTATCTGTGCTGGGGCAAGACAGCTGCTTTGGGGTCCCCTGCTCCTGTAAGTAACCCCTGCTCTGTAAATAAGCCAAATAAACGCATGGGCTCCCCATGTTGGGCCCCCAGGTGGACTGGTCCGTCAGTGCAGTAGAAAGGAGTAGATAGGTGTTTGTCCACATCTCCCAGGAGAAGCGTTCTGTGAACCCTGTTCTGTGTGGAAAAATGTATTCTCAAGGCCCCTGTTGGCTTAGCCCGTTTTAGAAAAATAAACTTGTGTAATCAAACATGTAAAATCCCAAAATTCAGTTTTTGTTTTTAAAATTCCCATTGGACAAATAAAAAGTGTTAAAAACAAACAAACAAGCAAGCAAACAAAACCCCGCATGGGTCAGTTTTCTGAAGGTCATGCGAGACATGATGATGTCCTTCTCCCCCACTTTTCCAGACACACATCTCTGCTTTCCTCTTGTGCACCTGGTGGAGACTGTTGACGAATACACAAAAAGCCTCGTTGATAATTTGGCAATCCCGAGTATACTTTCCAACGACGGAAATGACGTCATAAGGGGCTTTGGGCTTCCTGGGGCTGCTGGCACAGCCTAATTAACCTAGCACACCACTGAGAGGCTATGGGTTTTCTGAAGGAAATGAACAGAGAAAGAAGTAATTGTGACGGTCGTGAAATAAACGGAAAACCTGAACAAGAACTGCTCACTCTTGCTCGCCTGGAGCAGACCTTAGCTCGCCTCCGGCCTGCACTCCTAAGTGATCACGGCCTGAAATTAGTGACTTCCTCTGCTAACAGCCGACTCTGACAGCTGCTCAGCTCCGCCAGGCATACGTGCCTTTCATCTACCACAAACAGCCTCTCTGAAGTCAGTGACGTCTCCACGGCAACCAGATCAAGTGTTTCCAGAGATGATGGGACAGAAAAGGAGAAGAAATTGACGAAGAAAAAAATTGGAGTTTTGTTAAGGGGGCTGAAGCCCGAGCTGTCAGGGGGAAGGGTTCCAGACATTACCCTCTGTTTTTTGATGTGCTCCGGGCTTTTGTTTCCCCCAGGGACAGTGGGAAATAGCAGTTTTACTAGTCATGGAGAGGAAGGGAAATCTTTCTTGGCTGATGAATGAATGATGAGAAGGAGCAGGGTTAGGGAGCACGGGCACACCAAGGCCTGTGCTGCCAAGCGGCTGTGGGCAGTGGTGTCCTGCTTAACTGTCACTCACTGAGAGTGCTGGCCCTGTGCCACACACACACTACAGAGGTTATTTACAGCAGGAGAATGTAGACTGAAGAGAGGTGTCACAAATATCATAGAGAAGGCAGGCCGGGGACAAAGCAGGGGTCCAGAGAGGGTCCAGTCCTGTCCCCAGAGTTTGGGGCAGCTGTGGCTCACAGCCAGCTTCACCCTTATTCCCAGGCTCGGCCAAGCTTAGTCCTTGCTGTTCTGCTGGGTGATCTTAGGTAGCATTGTACATTCACAGCAGGTCAGACTGAACCAACAGTCTGTTGACAGTCCACGGATACAGCAGTCACCAGGCTCTTACACCTGGAGTTTCCACCTCTCAGTGCAACTATGCCTTCTCCCTTGAGGGTCAACTGGACCTGCATGACTGAGATCTGATCCACTTCCCAGTTCCAGACTTGACCTTTGTTCACTGCGTGCATCTGCCTTGGTTACAGTTTCGTGACCCCGGGAGCATCCCTGTTCTCCAGAATCCACTGAGAGAACCACTCTCCTAGCACATCTGACTTAGTTGCAGCCAGCTTGTACCTCTTGTACCGTCTCTCTGCCCCAGCAGGAAACTGAGTCCTCTAGCTTCCTCTGACTGTTGTCTGTTTGTGTGGGTCCCTGAAGACAGGACCTTACACTACCAGCATCTCTTCCGTGTGACTGTCCCTCAAGGCCTCTCAGCCTTGAGCAGCATTCTCATAAACTAAGGATGCTTCCAAAAACACAGAAACCCAAACCTACCTCCTTCCCAAGCCCAAGTGGGCTATAAAATCAGCATCTGAAATGGGTCTTTAAAGCTATCCAGTGTGGAGAAGAAAGTACATTGTCAAAACCAGGGCATAGGGGGCTAACATCTTTCCCCTTATTCAGACCTCAGTAAGGTTGCCCCGGCTATTCATCCCCACTCAGCAGGCAATGGTACAGGCCATCCTGGCTGCACAAATGAGTACTCTCTGGGCCACCTGGGCCACTAGCAGGTTTGCACACCAGATCTTCCCGGAGCTGGGTTGTGTAAATACAACCAATACCTTCCTAAGGTTCTTAAAGAGAAAAGATTAAAACTAACATTTACTAAACATAGTCAGTCATTATTTGCAAAATAAACAAGGTGGGAGGAGCACATAGAGATGAGACATGACAAGCTCTTGGAGGAGCTTGGGACTTTTAAAGAAAAAAGATGATGTTGACCTGTTGAAGAGGTTGGCTTTTTTGTTGTTGTTTTGTTTTGTTTTGTTTTGTTTTGTTTTGTTTGTTTTGGCCTTTTTCGAGACAGGGTTTCTCTGTGTAGTTCTGGCTATCCTGGAACTCACTCTGTAGACCAAGCTGGTCTCAAACTCAGAAATCCACCGGCCTCTGCCTCCCAAGTGCTGGGATTACAGGTGTGTGCCACCACCCACCCAGCTTGTTGAACAGTTCTAAGCAGAGGCAGGACGTAATCAGATGGGACTTTACAAAAACCACTGTGGCGTTGAAGGCCCAGAGGAGGAAGGGCTCAGAGACCAAATGGGCCAAGAGGCTACACTGCTCAGAAACTCCATGAGAAACACTGGTTTGAAGGCATCCCAAATATTAAAAAATCAATTCAAGAATCAAGAGTTGGCACTCAATAGAAGCTGATTAGGCTGGTCCCTGTCGTGAGTGCTGAAGAGGCGGAGGCAGGAGGATCACAAGTTGGAAGCCAACTTGGGACTACATATTTGTAGTTGGTGAGATGGAGTGAAGGCAACTCTTGGTGCCTGCCAAGAGTCTTGACATCCCGAAGTCATCCCTGGTTACACCCACATTGTAGAAGAGTTGTTTTGTTGTTGCTTAGGTTTTGGTTTGTTTCCTAAGGTGATTAGGTCATGGCGTTTCTGCCTCTGTGAATTGGCTAATGCCATCATAGGAGTAGGTTGGTTATGTTGAAAGTAGGCTTACAGCCGGGCGTGGTGGCGCACGCCTTTAATCCCAGCACTCGGGAGGCAGAGGCAGGCGGATTTCTGAGTTCGAAGCCAGCCTGGTCTACAAAGTGAGTTCCAGGACAGCCAGGGCTAAAGAGAAACCCTGTCTCGAAAAACCAAAAAAAAAAAAAAGAAAGAAAGAAAGAAAGTAGGCTTACAGAAGTAAATTCGGTTCTCTTGTATTTCCTTTATTATTTTATTTATTTACTTATTTTTGAGACAGGGTCCCTCTACATAGCCCTGGCTGTCCCAGAACTCACTGAGTAGTTGGCCTTGAATTCACACAGACCTGCATGCCTTTCCTTCCCGAGTGCAGGGATTGAAGGATTACACTGCCGCCCAGAACCTCTTGGACTCTTGCCCTCCTGCCTTCTGCCTCGGATGACACAATATGAAGACCCTCACCAGGGTCGTGCTGGCCAAATCCTCTTGACATTTCTCAGCCTCCAGAACCATTAGCTATTATATTAGTGTCTGTTGTCTATGGAGTGCCCTGTCTGGGCATTCTGTTACAGCAACAGAAGAGGAAGACATAGGGCCAGAGCCTCACAGGCTTCGGGTGCTCAGTGCACAGGGGCCTGCTTCTGGGTCTCCCCACCCACACCACCTACTCTTCCCTTACTTCCTGCTGACTTCTCTTCTCCTCTGCTGTCTCCCCTCTTTCTAGGGCATAGAGACCTACACACACCGTGTCTCTTGTTGTCCAGCGTCCCCTGAACTTTAGCACTCTGCCCTTCTTTTCCCTATTCCCACTCTAGCTTGCAACAAGGGTGGGAAGCCTCTTGTTTTGTCCCCGAGAAACTTCCACTACCAGTTTCAAGAGGAAGGAATAGCCCCAAGAATTGGAGGTCTTCCTCCTGTCTTTTGGAAACAAGCAGATTCTGTCATCACAGAAACAGAAGACCAAAGGCTTCTGACTCTACCTGGAGGCTCAACAGAAGTGTCTATATGAGTTTCTAACCCATCCCCCACATTCAGTTTGCAATAGTCTGGAAGCTTTTCTTGACCCTCGTTTAACCTAAAATGACTCCTCTACGGGTGCCCGAGAAAGCCCACCCATTAAGCTAGTCATTTCTGTGCGTTAATCATTACTTTTGCCTAATGATCCCCCTTTGAACATCAAAATGCTCCTGAAAAGCTCTTTGGCTTTCTAAACAAAGAATGGAGGGGAGACACAGAAAAATTTCAAACTCTCCCAATGAGATTAATTTTAACAGGCTACAGAATCAACAGTATAAGAGAAAAAAAAAGGAATGTAGTTATCAATGCAATTATTTTCTTATTTCATCTTTTCTAATTTTTTTATAGAACTGAAGAGGGTGCATTTTAATAAATTTTTTTTCTTCACATTTAAAATTTTTTTTACTTATTCTATGTGAATGGGTATTTTGTCTACATATATAACAGCATGAGCCTCATACCCACAGAGGTCAGAAGGGAGCGTTTAGATGCCCTGGGACTAGAATTAGAGATGATTGTGAGCTTCCATTTGGGTGTTGGGAACCCGGGTCCTCTGGATGGACAGCCATGAGCTCTTAACTGCAGAGCCATGTTCGCATACCTAATGACTTTTTCTATGGACAGGCCACCCTGAAAGTCCTGTAGCCATGTAGATTCAATGATCTAGTCCCCCGCGGAGCCCTCACTTCTGCTGCCAGAGGTGAATTTGCCTGTTCTTTAGTTTCATATAAATGGTGTTGTGTGGGGTCCTAACTGCTTAATAAAATTCTCTGTGGGTTCACACATACATGTGTGTGTGTGTATTATACATGTACATGTGTACCAGCAACCTGTCCATTTCTAACGCTGCAGAGAATTATATGAATGAACTACAATTTCTTTATAATTATTTTTCACTGATAGAAATTTGGGCCATTTCTAGTTTTGGAATTTTTTAACTAAAGCATCTGTGAATGTTCTCGTATAAGATTTTATGTATCTATGCACTAATTTTGCCCCCCTTGGGTAATATACCTAAAACTATGATTATTAAATTGTATAAATACACTTAATTTTCCTAAAATCTGCCAGAGATCCAAAATGATGATATTGTTTGTTGTTTACTGAAACAAGGCTAACTTTAAAGCAGTCATCCACCTGCCTCAGCTTCCTTCCTGGGTGCTTGTTTTTACATTACCTCTTCTAGCAAATGTGAGAATATCATAGACATTTTCATATCCTTGGAAACAGTGGGTGTTTTTAGTGTTTTCAATTTTAGCTCTCCTAGTAGACAAACATTTTGTAACACATTTATCTTCTCAGAGGAGTTGATCACCAAGCCAGGGGTCCTGGTAGGAGAATGGAGGCTCCCCTCTTATGAGTGGCAGCTGAGACAGTGGAGTGCTAACACTCTTTTGCCCTAGCAATAAGCTGGGGGCTAGAAAACTATAGAAATACTTTATGTAAGTGTCAACTAAAAGAAAGCCAGTGTTCAGAACTATACCACCGGGGGGGGGGGGGGGGGGGGGGGGGAGCTAGCCTAGGCTAATTCTGGAATACTCTGGATGGTTGTCTTAGTTCGGGTTTCACTACTGTGAGTAGACACCATGACCAATGCAGGTCTTATAAGGACAACATTTCATTGGGGCTGGCTTACAGGTTCAGAGTCTTTTAGTCAATCATCAAGGCAGGAGCATGGCAGCATCCAGGCAGGCATGGTGCAGGCAGAGCTGAGAGTTCTACATCTTCATCTGAAGGCTGCTACCAGAATACTGACTTCCAGGCAGCTAGGGTGAGGGTCTTAAGCCCACACCCACAGTGACACACCTCCAACAAGGCCACATCACTTAGTAATACCACTCCCTGGACTAAGCATATGCAAACCATCACAACAGTGTACATTTGTAGACAACACTGTAATCTGACATCTGATGGTCCTGCAGGACCATCTCCTATGAAGACTCTTGATTGCAAGTGACAGAATGGAAAAATGATGTGTTGAAAGGTATGTAGTTACTGACAGAATTTAGAGAATAAAGCGCCAGACCTAGCAATGAGCAGGACCCAGGAAGAGACTAGTGTGCCAGGAGTCTTCCTGACAACCTTCCCTGTCCCTGAGGTCCTCTGTTACCTGCTTGTGACTGAAGGGTCCAGAAAACCTCAGCAAACCTCAGATCTAGAAGAGGCAGAACTCCTAGAGGGAGCATCAGACACCTGAACTAATACCGTGTAACATACACAGGAGAAGGAAAGCTCTCAAGTAAATTCAATACTGTCAGGAAGGCAGAACAAACATTGACAATTGTCACATGTGCATGGCGGCCCTGGGTGTGACAGCTGCGAGCTCACACTAACGTATCACTACCAACAGGAGAAAGAAAAGAAAACCGACCTGAGTCTGCAGCCTGAGCAACAGAATTTGATCTGTCAATAAAACTTCAAATGGACTTCTACACTTGATCTTAGACAAAAGGCCGAGAAGCGATTCAAATGGACTTCTATAGTAAGATTATATAATGCTGTGGGCGTGGCTCAGTGACAGGGTGTTCGGGGTGGGGGACAGATCGTGTGCCTAAAGTTTTCTAATTTGTCATTCTTCGTAAGTCCTCATTACTCCAGGCTCTCCTCACAGTATAGCGACGCCTGTCCCAGGAAGTCCAGGATGGAGGTAGTAGAGGTTGGGAACTTCAGAGGGAAGAAAATCATAACCCAAGCATTCCACCCCTGCTCAGATGTCTGTCTGCCTGTCCACCCCTGTGCTGCCCCATCCTGTCCCATATCGTCCCCCATCTCCTGCCCCCCCCCCCGCCAGCTAAACACAGAGAGCACTGTGACTAGAACCTAGGAGCTTCTGAAAGCAGGTCACAATATTTAAGGCTAGGGGATTTTTTTTTTTCCTCGCTCAGGTCAACCCTACTCGCTCCGGTCAGCCCCACTCGCTCCGGCCGGCTACCGCTCACTCTAGTCGGCCCCGCTCGGGCCAGCCCGGCTAGGGGATTTTTTAAGTGGTCAATTCGATATGAATACATCCTTTTCTTACTCTTTGGTGGCAACCCTGTCTCCAGCTAACAAGTCGGTGAACCTTTACCCCACTGTTCCCAGAGCCAAGTCATCAGGAAAAGCCGAGAGAGATCACGAGCAAGCAAGAAAGTAAGTCCGGGGACAAGCGATTGCCTAGTGCACAAGGTAGATCCAGAAGAGTTGATTAAAAATGTCTGAGTCAGCTGAAATGGGCCAGCCTGCCTTGGGGTGGGGATGGGGGCATGCATTTTTGTATGATGGGAAGAAAACTGGTCTGAGAGATTATCATGAATATATAATTATGACCTCAGGCAAGTCACAACCCCTAAATCCTTATTTCTCCGTCTATAAAATGAAGGGAGTTGTCTGGGTGAGCACAGAAACCTGGTCCATTTTGTGATCCCATTCTTCTGGAGATTTATACAATTCAGCAGTAAAGAAGGGAATCGTGTCAGCCTCACCAGCACGACTTCCCTGATGCTCTACTGAAACCCCGGGCATGTATTAAATAAATAAATAAATAAATTCTCATCCAAATGACTGTTCTCAGTGTTCAAACTCTGCAGCCTGTGATTAGCAGAATCTACTCTGCCATAATTGCGCAGGGTAGTTCTAGGGGAAAAAATTATACAAAATTTCACAAAATGGGTATTCATTTGAAACAAGAACTTCACAAGGCTAACCAGACCTCTGGGACTGGCATACTGCACCGATTACATAATACAAGTCCCCTCAATTGCCTTCCATTGTAGGGGAACTGGCTTTCTGGTCACCCATCCACAGCCCACTATAATTTATTTTCTTTGTGGTAAATGGCAAACATGTCTAAATTAGTTAAATGGATTTAATATGTGGTTGCTTTTGAGGATCAAAAATTTGTGACCACTCCTTCCAAGGAAACATCAGCCCCCATGTGGACCTAATCTCCGTTTTTTGTTTCTTTGTTTTATTTTTGTTACGTCCAAATGACTTCATTTTCTTGTTGCTGAGGCCAAATGATTTTACTAAGTGATCACTTGTGCCTATATTCTGAGCAAACGCTTTGCATCATTTTGCATCCCTCCGCTAGCCACCACAGCTGCCATCCACTGCAGATGGAGGGATGGCAAGCTCATCCTCCCCATAGCTGGCCAAATGCGGTCCTTGTCTCACCAGGGTCCCAGTCAAAAATATAAAAGCTGTGACCTCCCCTTCAGTGTCTTTCTCAGAGAAAGCCAGGGCAAGCCACACTGCTAATCCACTCAAACATAACCTGAGCAGTTTGATAATGCACAAACACGTCATTAAATGCTTCGCTCGGTGTTAGAAATCCTTTAAAGTCATGACGCAATTACTCTTTCCACTCTCCAGTGAGAACGCATTTGGCACAGCAAGACTTACAAGAGTCATGATAGTCTGGATGCATTAAAAAGGATGTGTGACATAACGCTATAAAATAAGAGACCAAGGCAAAAGGACGAAAATCCTTCCCAGACAACACAAGAAGAATTAAAGGAGTACGTGACAGATTTAAAAGGTTTTTTTTTTTTAAGAAAGAAAGAAAGGAAGAAAGAAAGAAAGAAAGAAAGAAAGAAAGAAAGAAAGAAAGAAACCTTTTAAAGTTCTCTGCTCAAAGTCCAAGCAGTGGGCCAACAGATAAAAATTTACCAGTTATAACTTACCTCCAAGTCCATAAGAGACCAACCACTCAACAGGGCCAACAAAAGAAACACACACACACACACACACACACACAAAACCCAAGAACTTCTGGAGGAAAAATGCAGGGTTTAGATTCTTGTAGCAGTTTCAAATGAAAGTACTGTGACAGTTTTCACCTGAGGGACAAACAGAAGAAATAAATAAAAGGAACCAGAATGTAGTGCCATATACATTTGTTTGTTTAATTTTTTCCCCCTAGCACAAATAATTCTGCTAAGAACACCCAGGTTACACAGGCTTCTTAGAAAAATATACATTTTAACATTTTATATAACGTAGGTATTGTATCATAAACAATGCTTTTTTAAAGGTGGCAGTTCTGCCGGCTTAGTCTCCTAAAACACTGCACGGCACCACCTTCCCATGTGAGCTATATGAGATGCCCACCACTGTCAGGGAAATATGGTTTACTCCCTCTGAAGACTCTGCTGTAACTGAATCTACAGTTGACCAAGCCCGCTCAGTCAGTCAACAGGTTCTCCAGTGCGGGAGTGAGGATTAAGTAGAAAAAAAGACAATTAGACAACATTGTAGCATGACCTCGGTCAATTCTGAAACTGAAGGCAGGTTTATTTTTTTCCCAATCTGCTTTTAGACCATTTTAATTACGTGCAAATAATAAGGTCAGTTCTAGGTTAAGCCACAAGCAAGACAATAAACACAAATAGTCCAGGAACAGCCAAGACAATAAAGAGAGTTCCTAGATCGCTGTTTCTAAGGGCTTATCAGGATAGCCAAGGTATCTGAGCCTACTTCCCTGTCCCAACCCAGTCATATTCATGCCTGAAGCCTACGTCTTTGTTCTAGCCTAAAATTAGAAATCTGTCTGAGCAGCTCCCGGCTGACCTTACTCCTCAACTGACACCCCACTGGGATTCACAGTCTCAAAACAACTCCTTCAAACTGAACGTCCCTCTCTTCTACTTCCTGTGCGTCATCTCTCTGTCCTCTTGACTCCCTCCTACTCTCTCTTTTTTTTTTCTTAATAATCTTGTGTTCACTTCCTGTCAACTAGTTATTTGTTCCTCCTCTTGACCTGTGGTTGACCTTATTTGATCCTGTTCGAAATATTCAAACAGAAAGCCCTTGGATTTATGGTCTGTGCAAGGCTGAGCCACACCACAACTAAACAGTTTTTCCATTAAATAACAGTCTCAGGGTTCATAGTGACCAAGTATCCTGAAACAAGCAACACAGAACAACAGGAAGGAGGGAGAACCCAGGACGGGGTGATTGCTTGGGTTCCAAAAAAAAAAAAAACTAGATTTGGGGCTGGGGAGCTAGCATAGTCAAAAAAAAAAAGTGCTTGCAAGAGGATCTGAGTTTGATCTCCTTGTGAAAAAACAGATGTGGCTTGATCTTGTAATCCTGGAGCTGAGAGGTACAGATAGACTAATGATCCCTGGGCTCAGGGGACTGACAGCCTACCCTAGCAGACCCTAACTGAAGATACACAGTTCCTAGTGAGGTATCTCGGAAAAAAAAACAAAAACAAAAACAAAAACAAAAAAAAAAAAAAAACAGGAAGAGGCCAGAGAGAGAAATTAGTGACTAAGAACACTGGATCTCTTCTAGAGGACCTAGCCCATCTATTCCCAGAACCCACATGGCAGCTCACAACCATCCTTAACTCCAGTTTCAAGGGATCCAATGGCCTCATTTGGCTCTGCAGGCACCAGGCACATACACATGGTTCATAGACATATACGCAACCAAAACATTCATACACATAAAATAAAATAAATACATCTTTTTTAAAAAATTTAAATATAGATGGAACCTAAGAAATGACATCCAACTTTAACCTCTAGTCTTCATACGAACTTGCTGCACACACACACACACACACACACACACACACACACACACACACACACACAAAGAAAAATATTCCACTACCACCATCCCAAAGAAGAGATAACCAACATTGCTGGAGTCTGTTAAGAAACCTCAAAATGGGGAGAACAAGGACTACCGTGAGTTTTAGGACCCTGGAGGTCACTGAGTACTTGGAAAGACAGTATTAATGATAGAGTAAGAGACAAAGCCAGCTGAAGGAGCTGTTAAATCAAGGCACGCCTTGGCTATGCCTGGCTTGTCCTGTCAGTCTGACTCTAGATGTTTCAGAGGAGAAGAATTTTATTATGTAGTCTAGAAACTTTTCTTGTGATATCTTGGTGAAGAATGTAGATGTTTTTGCCCTTGTCTGAAAAGTCTGCCTGGAGATAAAGTGAAGAGATTCAAATTAATTGACAAAGGAATTCAAATTAATTGACAAAGGAATCTCAACATCAACCAAGTTTAGAGTCTGTCCTGTAGTTCACTCTTATGAGGAACGTTTTGATCAAGCATAGCAAACCTAGAAAGAAAAAAAACAAAATATATGGTTCAAGTGTTAAAGGTGCACCAAGAAGTACAATGGAGCTGAATCCTGTGTTCAAGGAGGTAAACAGATTATGGGATTGGTGACCTCAGGGCAAGATCCCACCCAACTAAGCTTATTGTTTATGTGTTCAAAGTTGAACAAGGAATTATTATATCTAGGCATTATTATGACCTGGTTGTTGTTTTCGTTCGGACATAAGTAGATATGATGATGTGTCAAATTGACAAAAGATAGATTGTGATGACTGTTCTCAGTTGTCAACTTGACTACATCTGGAATGAACTACAACCCAGAATTTAGAGATCTTGTGAAAAGGTAAAGAAAGGCTGAGGCCCAGGTGTGATGGAACACTCATTTAATCACAGCACTTAGGAGACAGAGACATGCAGATCTCTGAGTTCAAGGTCAGTCTACAGAGCGAGTTACAGGACAGCCAAGCTTAGGCAGTGAAGGAAACCATGGAAAACAGAAAGCTAGTGATTGTGTAATAGAAAAAGGGGGCCATGTTCCAATCACTTAGGTGTAACTTATATAAAATAAAAATCAAAATGTAGATCACATACTTCCAACATACCACTGGCACCGAGTATACATTACATTCCCAAAGGGGAGGAGAGGGAGAATGGTGCAGAAATACTGGACCAAAGCCAGACTGAAAACCAGTGGGGCAAACTCCAAACTCTGCACCTCCATGTCTGATGTCAAAGCACTCTTCAGATCCCCAACTCCTTTCAGCTGTGTTGACTGCAACACATTTCTCTCTCTTGGGCTGGTTCCACTCCCTGTTAGCAGCTTTTCTCAACACATATTCCATGACTCTGGCAACTCCAACATCTTGGAACCTCCAACAAATCCAGGCTTCACTTTCACAACTTCACACAATTTCCTCTCTAGGTATCCATGCAGGGACACCATGACATATATCTGACCTCAACAGCTTTCCTTAGCCATGGAGGGAGATTCCACATGGTCAAAGCTGCCAAGTTCTGCTTTCTGGGGCTGGAACTTGGCCCCCTCGTTCAATACATTTTCATCAACTTTCTGTTTCTGATGGTTGCCTTCCCTTCTTAAGCCTTTCCTTAATTCCCTTTCACAAGTTTGAAGCTGAGCTGGGTGGGGTCGTGCCCTGAGGTCGCCACTCTCTGTAGTCCAGTGGCGACAGGCTTTTCTCTGGCAAGGAGAGAGAGAGAGTAACCAGGTCAGTGAGCAAGGACAATGATGCTTGGCCAGGTGACAGCAATGTCCCGAAGCTGCACCAGCACCCTAAGAGACAGCACCTTTGCTTCCTGATCTTGGACATAACATTGGGGCTGCAAAAAAAGACAACATCTGATAGGTAAAGACAGCTCCAACACAGACAAGGAAACAAAGGTACCAAAAAGAGAATTTCAAAGGGTGAACTATCAGGGCTCCTGATGTGAATAGAGACAGCAAAACGGTCAGCCAGAGTGTGTGCAGGCCACGGGTTGTGGAAAGAAACACTAATTGAATGGTTTTAGAATCAATGTCTGTGTTCAGAAGGCATGGTTCCTGCTTCACAAAGGTAGGTGTCCTTCACATGCTATGGTGACACTATGCAGTCTGGCTCCAGAGAACAATGCCTAACCAGCAGAATTTTCTCCACACTCAGGGCGGACCTTGGCTTTCTTTCAGCTACTGTTTGCTAAACCTGGCATATTTACTTTTGCCTCTTTTATTTCTTAGTTTGGCAAACACTGTGGTTTGAAAAGAAACCCTACCACTGACACCATCACCACCTACCACCAGTACCACCACCACCACCACCACCACTACTACCATTCACACCATTACCAATACAAACCACCACCACACCACCAGAGATTGTCAATGTCATTTGACATTGAACTTAGTATTACTGTCCCCCAGTAGTTTTCTCTGTGCCCTTCCACCTCCTCCTCACTTTTCTGGGGATTTCTACTCTGTCTTCCACTCATGCTAAGCACATCGGGGCAATGAATGGACTTGATAAACAGCTGGGGTGTCTCCAAGGTCACCAGGTACATGCAGGGTAACTGACATCTGTTACTAATAAAACTGATGGCACAGAGCTTCCAGGACTTCCAATTACACCAATTAAACAAAGTCTGCAGCTAACAGTAAGAAAAACAAAAGCATAATAAAACCATGCCTCAGAAAAGAGACATGTTGGTATGTATATAAAGGAGAAGAGAAACTAGCTGGTATCTAAATGGTAAGATGAATTAACCAATTCTTCCTTCACCTTCCTCCAAAGTCTTTTATGTCTCAGCATAACATGATTGCTAATTCTTAGACTGTGAGCTGTGACCTGCCCTTGAACAACTAGTGAGTGCCTGCCATTATTCGGTTTCCCTAGTTCTCCAGGAAGTGTGGTTACACTGCAAAGCAGATTAGCTAACTTAGAATGCAACTCAAAACTGTTTCCTCTAGCAGAAACAGTTTGGTCTAAATTATTTGTGTAAGAAGTCATCGCCATCTGGAGACCATTCAACTAGTATTCTTCCCATCATTCCCAGCTTGTCAAAATCAGGGTCTCGTCCTGCAGGTTGCTTGGAATTTTGTTGTTGTTAGAGCTCTGGGTATTTCATAGATGGTGCTGTGGGTATAATAAGCCCATGTTTTATCTATCTAGTCAATATTTATCTATCTGCCTGTCTATCTATAAATCTATATATCCTATCTATTTATCTATCATCTGTCATCTATTTACCTATCTAGCTATCACCTAGCTATCTATCTACCTACCTACTTATCTGTTTTTAATTAAAAGATTTTTAAAGACTTGGTCTTACCATGTAGTCCAGGCTAGCTAGAAACTCACCATGTAGTCCAAGCTAGCCAGGAACTCACCACGAAGTCCAGGCTGTCCAGAAATTCACCATGTAGTCTAGGCTGGCCAGAAACAGGCCATCTAGTCCAGGCTGATGGCTTAGAACGTTTGATTCTCCCTATCACTGGTTCTATCAATGTGTGCCGCTATGTACAACTACAGACACCACGTTTATTGCTATCCTAAACTGCTAATGAGCTGCCTTAGCACACAGATTGCTACCTGGAAGATCTCAGCGTGTTACGAGGAACTATTCAGTAGTAGAGAAAGCCCCACAATGCATAGAGTCTCAAGAGTGGCTCCATGGGCTTGCCCATGAACACTTAGTGACAAAATAAACGGTAATGTAACTCACCGTTACTAAAGGAGGTTTCTTTCTCAATCACAGAAATAAGGAATCCCTGACCAATGCCCTCACCATCACAGCCCCATTTTAGAGTTAGGTAGATCACTGACTTAAGGTCTTCCACTCATACTAGATCTAGAATAGTTTTGCTAGCATCTATGATCTTTTTTGTTTGTTTGTTTTTTCTGGATAGCTCAAATTAGGTTAGCACAAAAGATTAAAGTGAAGCCTTTATTTTCCATAATTATGGGAAGAGTCCTCTCTAGCATGTTTCCGCCTGTTTCTTTGCAACAACATATTTCAGGGACTTAATATTTACTGGATGAATAGTTGACGCTAAAGTCTTGCTTAAGGACTCATCCTTGAACTATTCTGTCTGTGTGGTACTTCCTGTTCCTAACTATTCTGTTTATGGTACTTCCTGTTCCTAACTATTCTGTTCATGTGGTTCTACTTCCTGTTCCCCAATCCTGTTGTGTCCTCAAGTGGTGGTGACTGAACAAACCCCCAAGCTATATCTCTAATCCCATTTACTTTTTATTTGGGGGCTTACTTACTTATTGTTTTATAAATAAAAATTATTTTTATGTATTACTAAATAACCTAGGCTGGCCTTGACTTCACACCATAGCCCAGGCATTCCTTGATCATGTAATCTTCCAGGTTCAGTTTCCTGAGTAGCTGGTATCCCAGGCATGCACCATCAGCCGCATAATTGAGAATGGATGACCTTTCTGGAAATGTTTCTTTAATGTGGGTAAATGGGAAGAAAAAAAAAAAAAAGGAAAGTTGGGTGTTTCGGTCTTCTTATTGCAATCAATAGAAAACCTACCATGATTTTTAGCTAAAAACAAAATTTATAGAATGACCTAGGTGAAGATTCATGATAGGGTTGGCTCCCTGGAATAATTGGGCTCAGATAGTATTATCAGAACACATATGTATTCATATGCATACACACACACACATATATACATATATGTATATATAGGTATATTCGTAGGCATACATATAGGTATAAGTATACATATGTGTATAGTATGTGTGTGAGTGTGTTTGTATATGTATATGTATGTATATGTATACAGATAGATATAAACATTAGAAAAAATGGGGTTTATTGTGATATTTTCATTCATGCACAAATTTATTTTATTCATGTTTGAGACAGTGTCTCATTGCACAGTACTGACTGGCCTGGAACTCACTATGTAACCCAGGCTGGTCTTGACCTCACAGGGTCTTCTGCCTCTCCCCTCTAGAGTGTGGGGATCGAAGGTGTGTACAGCTGTCCCTAGCTGGTGCAGAGATTTTGTTGTTTTTGTTTCAGCTTTCAGCTCTGCCTGAAATTCTACACACTTAGAATTAGTGTTGGCTTCCTATGGCCCTTAAGGAATAAGAGATGCTTACATACTCTCAGATACCCAAAACAGCCATAAGGGAGAAAAAACATCACCATCTCTCATAGGCTCTGTCTAGACCAATCATATAGCCATGAAATGGAATGAAATGATTGGCCCAGGCAGCGCCCAGATGCTCCACCCACATTCAGAGGAGTTCAATTACATCTGCCCCTCTGGAACTGTGGGTGAAGGGACATTCCCTGATGACAATCTTGGTTCTTAGTTACTTAGAAAGGCTGAAGTACATTAATGCAGAAATGCAACAGCTCACTAAAAGGGATACTGGAGGAGAATGGAGCTGAGGTACCAGGAGGGAGTTAAATGTACACACATCAGAGCTCCAGAGCCTACAAAAGGAATGCTGACTTTGCCCAATCAGTCCCTGGGCTCAGGCTATAGGAAGCAGGTGCCAGGCTGGATCAGTGCTTCATAGATAGTGTGCTTGGGGGCCTGCTAGGAGTAAATCCATGAAATGTAGATGCCACAGCGATATCTTTCAAAGGTATCAGGTGCAGAATGGCTTTTAATGTGGAATCCAGGCCTCCAATTAGAGGCTTATTCTACTTGCTCTAGTTGGTTTGTATTAAATGCCCACTGACCCCTTGCCCCTATAGCATTTCATTGCTGTGATGAGTATGTGGGAACCCTTCCCCCCACTAATGGCACACAATCTCTATACCGTTAGAAGTCTGCATTCATTCTTTCTCAGATAAACTATGCACCCTCCCAATCCTTCCATTAGTGAGGAAGCAATCCAAATAAAAAAAAAAGAGAAGCCAATGCCAAAGGTAGCAACAGGCTGAATGAATGTTCATGTGGCTAAAGTCTCCATTGTTCCAAACCAACACATTTGAGGTGGGCAAGGATACTGCCTCTCTCTCCCCATCCAACAAATGAGAGAAAACAGGACTCCAGAGACTTCTGTAAGGTGCTCGGGGAGCCTCCCTATCTACACATCGACTTGGGAGTCAAAGACAAGCAGGTCTCTGCGTTCAAGGTCTCCGGTCTACAGAGTGAGTTCCAGGACAGCCAGGGCTACACAGGGAAACGCCATCCTCATACAAAACAAAACAAAAAGAAAGGAAAGGAAAATGAATTAATTAAAACCATCTCCATCAATGCCTTTCAGGTATCATAATATTTTACAATAATACACATACTTGTACACATGCACCCAGAGTTTAAGGGTCACAGGTGTCTCTCAATAGGCCCTAGATTCAGTCCCCAGCACCAAAAAAGGAAAGAGTTCATACCAGAGTTTAATGACTCCTTCAAAGGATTTGATGGAGAATAATTAACTGGGAAATTGTTGCTCAAGGGATGGTAGTCTTGTTCTCTCAAAATAAGTACATAATAAAAGGAAAAAATACTTTTTTTTTCAATCCTAGGTATAGTGTGGGACCTGGAGAATGCTAAGCAAGCCCTTTAGTACTGAACTTCACTACTGGCCTGGAAAATACACTTTTTAAAATGGAGTGTTGGGGATGGGCCAGGTGGGAGGAGGTGTAGGGACAGCTGCGATTAGGATTTAAAATTAGTTAATTAATTAATTAATTAATAGGAAAAATGTGTTTAAATGCAGCATGCAGATGCCTGCAGGATGGTTAAAGAATTCCTATCAGCTCCTTTATGCCTGAAGAATAAACCTCCAGTCCTTTAAGGCTATTCATTGATTCCTGGGTAGTTTGTTTGTTTGTTTGTTTGTTTTGTTTTTCCGTTTTTTTACAGGGTTTGACCCAACTCACTTCCCTCCCTATTCCTGGAAGCTGCGGTCTTTTGAGAGAACCCCGACTCCTGGAACCAAAACTCTTGGCTTTCTCTTCTGTCCACCGCCCGCAGGACACCTGCTGCCGACCTTTCTTAGTTCTGTCTCCCAGGAAGTTTACGAGCCCGGTGCTGGGATCGTTGGTGAGCCGGGAAATGGCCTCACACCGTTCCTGTGACCCACTGTCTGGAAGCCGCGGGCTTACTCATTATCCACGCTCTCCTGGAGGTCCAGTTACCAGCATTGTCCAGTGCCAAGGCCACAGCGAAACTGGTCTAACCAGTTTTCTCCTCTCCCTGGACTGTTCCAAGGCAGACACACTCAAGCCTGGCAAAAACACTGAGAGTTTCTGTTCCCAGGACAGAGACCCGCCACAACAAGCCTGGCTGTTGTTAAACTCCAAGTCTGGTTTCCTCCCCCAACCCCGTCGTCTTTCCCCACCCCCTCCTGCGTTTGCCACGAGGCTATGCACCATCGAGTTTGAATGCCGCGTTGAGTTGTTGATTAAAACAGCATGCCGTTTTCTGAAGGTCAAACAACATATGACAATAAGTGGGTATAAAATATCAGGGAAACAAATGTGTGGCTTCTGCACTGGATGCGGAGGCAAAACTGGCTGCCCTTTAAAAGCCTCCACGTTCTCGAGAAGTCCTGGAGTATTAAAATTGATGATGGTGATTAGGTTGCTTTTCAGAGCAGCAAAAATGTGTATAACTGAATCCTCATGGGCTTAGCCATTTTCAGCCCGGGCATATTAACTTGTCTGGCTGTGAAGCTGCTATTGTATACAAAAGTATTTAACCGTGAGTGCAGCGGGTCCCAAATTAAAACCATATTTTGTTAGCACCACATGTTCCAGCTCTGACAGTATTTATCAAAGGGGAAGCTGC
The DNA here is from genome assembly GCA_902729485.2 of Mus minutoides. Lineage (NCBI taxonomy): Eukaryota > Metazoa > Chordata > Mammalia > Rodentia > Muridae > Mus > Mus minutoides. Next base: position 899,917 of record LR749823.1, on the reverse strand, counting down.
TGGATTTATTGAAGGAAATGAACTTGGCTGGGGTCTGCCAGACTCAACCCCTACAGCGAGGCTGAGTGGGACTGAAGCTATTGGCTCCAGGCTGCTCACTGGCTTCGGCAGGGTGGGCTATGGACACCCCTCCCCCTGTCTCCCCACAGCTAGGCGTCAGGGGAGGTTGACAGCTCCAGGCCATTCTTTCTTCAAAGATCTGTTTGTATTCCCTTCTTTGTGAAGTCTTTGCTTCCTCTACCCATGGTTCTTTCTTCTTCTTCTGAATGCTGCAACCTCAGTCTAGGGACCTTGTAGAGATGATGAGATTCTAAAGCCTGTCCTACACCTCCTGATCTACTTTTCAGCAGATCCCCAGGGGGGTCCTGGGCTGGTGGAAGTTTGCTCTGAACCACCTCCACTCCCACCCTCCACCTCTTACCCATCTCCCAACCCAACCTCACCCCCACTTAGGTCTTCTACCTGTACTTCTCATTAGGAGCCTTGTTACCCACTCCAAGTGTGTATGGATTTTGCTGGCTGTTACAGTGCTGGGATGGAGCCCTGCTTGTATCAGTGACAGCAAAGATCCCGGACAGCTTGCAGAAGAAAGCAGCACATACGTCACAGGACTGGGAATGCGGCTGAACTCTCAGACAGGTGAAAAGCCTGTGCTCAATCCTGAGCCTGGAACCTAGTTTCTTTTCATATACAGAAACAAAGCCTGTTTGTACAATTTTAATATACACGAAGCCTTCTAGAAATGCAACCTCATGAAAATTCTGGAAAACCAGCGCTTTGTTAGGGTCAGAACTTACTTTTGTTAACTCAAAGTAAAGTTTGCAGGTCAATATTAATCTGTATTGGTCTATATCTGTAAGCTGCCCCAATAAAAGTCAATTTCCCCCCTCTGGTGGTGCGAGGGATTGACCTTAGCACTTTAAATATACTAAACACCGACCCATGACCCCAACCCCTCAGTAACAGTGACTTTCATGGTACTTTTTTTATGCGTCCTCATTGCAAATGTTAAAGAGCATCTATACAGTAAAACCTCTGTTCGTTTAAATAACAAATTATGTTTATATTTTCTTTGCATTCGAGTTTAGGAATTTAGTCTATCAATTTAAAGTTAATTATTTATGATTCAAGAAACCCAAGGGACATTCAAACTGTCCCCGAAAGAGGACAGTCTTAGTTTCTTGTTCCCTGTTGCTGTGATAAGACACCTAGACAAAAGCGAAGCAAGCAAGGAAGGGTTTATTGCAGCTCGCTGTTCAAGGGTCTGGTCTGTTGTAGCAGGGTAGTTGAGGGGGTAAGAGCCATACGCAGCGGGTATGGCTGAGTCAGAAAGTGAGGTGGGAGAACCCCAGACAGAATAAAATGCCTGTGATCAGCCAGGAAGTGGTACCACCCACCTTTAGGATACATAGGTCTTCCCATCTCAATTAACCTAATCAATAAGTTCCCTCACAGGTGTATCTGGGTGAGTCTAGAGCCTATCAAGATGAGAGCTCACAGTATCCATCACAGACGCTGGCCTAATAGTGCTCCCTCAGCTTCTGGACTCTACTTCCTTTAACGTGGCCCTTCTGACAAACTGTCTTGTTATGCTGACTGTGTTTCTAGGAGACCATGCCTCTGTCCTCTTCTGCACAAGATTACAAATGTCCTATTGGTGGGCTGTGTGGGATAAGCCTGGTGTCTGCCCTACTCAGTTCTACATCATCCCTTTGTTACGATAGAAACTGTGGCCAGAATGAACCTGTGGAGAAAAGGTTCGTTTGCTTTATGCATCCTGGTCAGTCTCCCCTTGAGAAAAGTCAAGGCAGGTGCTGAAGGAGAGGCTGTGTGTGGAGCAATGCTGCTTCCTGGCTTGCTCCCCGTGGCTCACTTGGCTAGCTTTTTATAGAACCCAGGACCATCTGTCCAGGGAGCCACTGCTCTAGTGGGGTAGACCCTCTCCCCTTAATCGTTAATCATGAAAATACTCCCACAGACTTTTCTACAGGCCAATCTTACAGAAACAGTTTTTTCGAGTCCCTCTTCTTAAATGACTAACAACCAGCTCAGAATTCTGCCTGCACCTTGGCTCAGTGTCATGCATGGTACATTGTGTGTTAAGGCTGCTCACAGCCCTAAAAGCTGGGACTATGGGGGCAACATGAAGGAAGGTGCCATCAAATTTGGTGTCTCTCAAAGACTTTCTTCAAGCTTTCAGATGTGTAGCCCTGGCTATCCTGGAACTTACTCTGTAGACCAGGTTGGCCTCAAACTCAGAGATCCTCCTGCCTCTGCCTCCCAAGTGCTGGGATTAAAGGCATGCGCCACAACCACTCAGCTCAATGTCTGCTTTTAAAAACCAGAAGTGTGAGCCAGGCCTGGTGGTATAGGTCTGTAACTCTAGCTACCTTGGAGGCTGAGGCAGAAGGTTCACAAATCCAGGATAAATTATGGAGGGCAGAGTGAGTTTAAGGCTAGCTTGGGTAACTTAGTGAGGCCTTAAAAGGAAAGGTGAAGAGCTCTAAGGACACACTAAGTGATAAGGAGCCTGAAAGGAGAGAGGTCCTTGACTCAGTCCCCAAAGCTAGGGGCAGTGGGGCACAGCTGCGAGAGGGGTTTATGTGTGTGGTCTATGTTGTTTTGTTGTTGTTTAGACAGGCTAAAACAATGTGAAATTCTTGAAACAAATCTTGTAAGTATAGTTTACTTAATCACAATTAATAAATAACAGTGTGACTGTTTTTATGTACGGAACCTTGGTGTTACCCTGGCGACAGTTTGAATAGGTCATTTTACCACTTCCAGTAGAAAGAGATGAACTCTTTTGATGGTTCCCAAACTTGGGTGTTGGGGGGGGAGGGTTTCTTTCTTTTTTCTTTTTTTTTTTAATATACAATTCAGTGGACTTACCTACTCCAAACATGTTCTAAGATTCTGAGGCTGGAAACCAGCCAGGTACCTTCTTATAGCTCAGCAAGTTTGTCTCGTAGACCTCAGGATGTCTGCTGCTTACCAATTACCTGGGACCACTACAATATGAAGATTTGATTTCCAGGGTGAAAGTGGTATCTGAGAGTCAGCATATTCTAACTAGGAACCACGTTCTCCACATCAGGGAATGAAGAATTGTAAGGTCTCATTCACCTAAATATTCCTGAATAACAACTGCTACCAAGTTATACTGGTTAAGATGACCTGTTTAAAAAAAAAAAAAAAAAAAAGCCTGGCTCTGTCTGTGTAGGGTAATCTTGCTGAGTTAAGTCAACATGCTAAAGTATAGAATCTTAGTTATAAATTCTAGGCAATTAAAAAAATAATCTATATTTTAATTCTAGGTAGCCAGAGTCCTAGGCCTAAGGCCTACCTCAGGGGTTCCAGAAATTCACCCCACCCCACCCTACTCCCAAATGCTAATATAAGTAAGGATGAAAAAACAGGGAAGGAATTTAAGCAAAGTGGCCGTTTGGGAAAGATAAGGAAAACATTTCAGCCCCTTTAGTGGATTGAAGTGAGCTTTAGGTTAAATAGAGGAACCAGACAGAAGGCAAGAGCTATGCATAATTAAGCATTGGTCAGAATGTGGGTCCGATTGATCATTATCTCAGGTCTGGTTCTGCAAGACAGCTTGAAACAGTCTGTATTGTTTGAGGGGGCAATCTGATTCTCAGGAGACGGTTGTTGAGGCGTGGCGGCGGATGAGCTCACCACAGCCTGATCTGCGGGACAAGCTCTGCTTTCTCTGGATTCTAAGGTGACAGACAGCAGATCAGTGTTCAGGACTGAGACTGGGAGACTTTCAGGCACCTTTAGGGGTGCCGTAAATGCCGGCAGAAGCATGCCTATGTTACTCCCACCGATGTGCGCCTCGGCCTTGAAGGCAGGCATACATTGTGTCACTGGTTTCCAGCCGCCCTGAGTGCTTACACTGCGCATGCTCAGGGAAGGAGGCGTCCGACCCAGGCTTTAAGGGGAAGGAGGCAAATACCAATGGAAAGCAGGAATGCCAGCTTTTTGTCCACCCTGTTTTACTTAGCCTGGCGGCCCAAGTGAGGAGCCAGGTAGGGCTTTTTACTTAGTTCCTGTGCTCATTCTAAGTACACTATTAAAAGGAGCCAAAACAAAACAAAATAGCCCGGATAACAAACTAACAACAGGAAGGTAAACAAATAACAGGCCATTTTTGACCATTCGACAAACTTTGAATTTGACTTGTCAGTGACACGGGAAGTTTTGATGGGCTCTCTACACTTTTTTATTCCTGCCTCACATTTTCATGTTATTCAACCTCATTGGCTTCTATAGCCCTGATATTCCTTTAACAAGGGATAGACACTTTTACTCACTGTATAATGTGACAACATCCCTGAGAAGGAGCAAAGTCATTGCTTGTACCCTGGTGTGATAAGGAGAAGGTAGAGGTGCCATTGTTGGAGAGAGTTGATAGGAAAGAGCTGTGGTCAGGGCTGGGGCAGAGATGAAGAAGGATGCTCCGGAAAGGGAAGTTTGCCTTGCTTTATAACTTGGTTCAAAAAGAGACTCCCAAGACTTACTCAAACAAGACCACCAAACTGCCTTCCTGGACACAGGGCCCTTTCCCGTTCCTTTATTCTATGGATTGAATGTTTGTGCCCCTCTAGCACTCATGCTGGTTCTTAATCTTCAAGGTCAATGTATTAAAAGGTCATGTCTTTAAAGGAGTGACTAGACCATGGCCCCTAACATGAATGGGGTTAAGGGTCTTACAAGAGAAGTATTGTTCTCCACCCTGACACTTTCTCATGTGGCCACACTGTCCCAACTGCCATCTCTTGCTTAGACACCAAACATACCATAGCTTGGTTTCAGATTTCCCAGACATTGGAATTATGAGAAGTAAGTTTCATTGCTTATCCATTATTCAGCATCCAGCGATTGGTTATAGAAGTAGAATGCTGTTCACCACTTACAATCAGCTGAGAGGCCCTCAGGTGCTCACATTCCTGAGGCCTTATTAAAGCAGTTTCCTCACACGTTCACTCAGAGAAGTAGGAAAGTAGGAGTGGGTACCGGAGAGAATAGTCATGTGGAGGAACATCTGTGGGACATGAGCTGGCCACAGTGGCTGGAGGAGGAGGGTTCCTTACAGAGGAACCACAGTGGACCCTTGGAAATGAGAAACAAAAGTAAAGGGAGCCCCTGGGAAGGAGCCATCACAGGGTGAGGCTTCCTTCTATCACTTTTACTCAGCAAAGTCACCTCCGTCTCAGCTCTGAAACTCGCCAAGTGTGGTGGTTTGAATATGCTTGGCCCATGGGAAGTAGCCCTGTTAGGGGGCATGGCCTTGTTGGAGGAAGTGTGTCACTGTGTAGACAGGCTTTGAGGGCTCTTAGTGCTCAGTGTGGTACAGATCCTCCTCCTGGATGCCTGCTGAAGACAGTCTCCTTCTGGATGTCTTCAGATAAAGATATGGAAATCTTAGCTTTTCCAGCACCATAGGCATGGTGCTACCTGCACACTGCCATGCTTCCTGCTATGATGATAATGGACTGAACCTCTGAAACTGTAAGCAGCCCAAATTAAATGTTTGCCTCTTAAGAGTTGCTTTGGTCATGATGTCTCTTCACAGCAATGGAAACCCTAACTAAGATACCAAGTTTTCGGGACTATGTGTCTGAGATACATACACAAGGTTGAGCTTTGTCCTCTTCCAACAGCCTCGATGCTCAGGTTCCTGGGCCACCTTGTGACAGAGCAGGCAGGTGGAGGAACTTTCTGTCTAGCCACTGCCCAGGCTGTATTCACCTCTGGGTGCAGTGAGAGTTCTATAGCATGGAACAATTTTCCAAATCAGTGGATGGAACAGACATGTACAATACATCGAAGCTGGTTACCCCTTAATTGTTTTGCCTGCAAGGGGAGGTGGAGGGGCTGGAGGGAGCGCATACAACAGGCCAGAGGAAACAGGTTCCTGCCTTAAATTATGCCTAACATGTGTAAACCACACAACCCTCTGAGTATCACTGGACCTGTGTACACAAAGGTGAAGAATGCTCAGCTAAACTAGTGTGGAGGTAAGGAAATGTTCAGTTACACTGAAGCCTGCAGGCATGCTGCCCAGCTGAGCAGGGCCATTCAGGCTGGCTACTGGGAATGTGTGGAAAGACTCTTGTCACTGGTGATTCAGGACAAAAGGACTCAGGACAAAGGCTCTCTGTTTACCTGGAGAATAAGGTCCGTTTATACATGAAAGGAAAGGAGGGATTTAGTCTTTTTTTTTTTTTTTTTTTTTTTTGGTTTTTGGAGACACGATTTCTCTGTGTAGCCTTGGCTGTCCTGGAACTCACTCTGTAGACTAGGCTGGCCTCGAACTCAGAAATCCGCCTGCCTCTGCCTCCCGAGTGCTGGGATTAAAAGCGTGCACCACCACGCCCGGCAGGGATTTAGTCTTGTTGCCATCAGATGGCTTAATAACCAACCAGAACCATACAGCCTAGGAACTTGGGCAGTAAAAGGGAATTCAGACCATTTAATTCATACTCATGATTTTACTGTTTTTAAATTTTTTGTTTACATATCATATAGGTGTGTGTGTATGTGTGCACACTTGTGTGGGCGTGCATATTAAAGCCAGAGGTTGACATGAAGTGTCGTCTTCTTTCTCTAACTTGTAGTCTCTCACTGACCCTGGGGCCCACTGCTTTAGCAAGACTAGCTGAGCAGCAAATCCCAGGGGTCTTCCTGCTTATACCTCCTCAGCACTGAGATTTTAAGTGTGGACAGATTACACCTGGCCTTTTACACGGAGCCCTGGGGTCCTCTTTCATATATGGCAAGCATTTTACAGACTGAGCCATCTCCCCAGCATATGACAAGATAACGAAGCTGATATCAAGAAAGGAATAGGGTTTTAAAAATTTTTTTTGTTATAACAAATTATCAAAAGAAAAATTGGTTCATGGTTCTAAAGGTCGGTGTTTGCTAGTCCCAAAGGCAGAAATGCATAGTGGAGGAGAGCCACTTATACCATGGCAGCCAAGATGTAAAAATGAGAGGAAGGGGCCATGTCCCAAATTACCCTTTAAAAATACCTTTCCCGGGGATCTACTTCCTGGAATTAGGCTCCCACCAATAGTTTAATTGACCTTCCTAGCCTTCCCAATGCTGAGACTCTTCATACAGTTTCTCATGTGGCAGTAACCGCCCCCCAACCATAAAAGTATTTTTGTTGCTACTTTATAACTGTACTTATGTGCCTGTTATGAGTCATAATGTAAACATCTGATATACAAAGTATCTGATATATGACCCCGTGAAAGGGTCCTTTGACCGCCCACCCCCAAAGAGGTTATGACCCATACGTTGAGAACTCCTGGTTTCATCTATTGAAGAGATGAGTGGCCACCTGATCTAACCATCTCTCAGGGCCTGCCCCACAGTACACTGAAGACTGGTGGCTTGAAAAGGTTTGCCCCCCCTCCTCCCTAGACTCATGTGTTTGAATGCTTGGCCCACAGGAAGTGATATTACTAGGACGAGTGACCTTGTAGGAGGCACTGTGTCACTGTGGGGGTGGGCTTTGAGGTCCTATGCTCATGTTCTATGCAGTGAGGAAGAGAGTTTCTTCCTGGCTGCCTGCAGAGCCCAGTCTTCTGCCTGCCTTTGGATCAAGATGCAGAACACTCCGCTCTCTCTAGATCACCATGTCTGCCGGATGCTGCTATGCTTCTCACCACAATAATACTGGACCAAACTGTATGCCAGCCCCCAATTAAATGTTGCCCCTTGAGTTACTTTGGTCATGCTGTCTCTTCACAGCAATGCAACCCAAAAGCTAAGACAGGGACCAGGCACCAGTTCAGGGGTCATTGGGAGACTTCATTTCCAAACCATAATGCCTTATAAACTCTTGTCACCACTGAGCCAAGCATCTAACTGTCTTCCCGGCCTTTCCTCCTCCTGCCTTCCCTCTGCCACCTCCATGCATGTGGAGAACATGATGTTTGGGTGTTGGTGTTGTTTCGTTGTTTGTTATTCTGGCCCACTGCAGTTTCCTAAAAGCCTTTGAATTATTCAGGTTCCTGTTCGCCTAGCCTTACTTCTTAGCTCACCTGCTAAGATGAGGAGGCTTTCGGTCAACCCCTCCCTCATCCTCGGACTCAAAATCCAGTGGCATCAGAATCCTTATGGAGGGTTCCCCTGCATCAGAACTCCATTTCTGAGGCTGTGAGAGAAATTGAAGCTGTCAATGGACCCAACTAATCATTCACTCAGCACATGCCGAGCCCAGCAGGCACAGGGGCCAGTGCAAATGAAGTCTAGAACTATGCTTTTGTTTTACATGGGTCGCAGTCCTCAACCTTCCTGATGCTGCCATCCTTTAATAGTTTCTCTTGTTCTCCCGACCCCAACCATAAGATTATTTTGTTGCCACTTCTAACTGTAATTTTGTTCCTGTTATGAACTGTAATGGAAACATGATAGGCAGGGTATCTGATGTGTGACCGTCAACAGAATCATGAGTCACAGGTTGAGAACAATCGCTATAATAGAAAAGATAAGTATCTTCCTGTGGTTGAACGCAGAGAGCACTATACATCCCCACCCTGAGAATGTTGCTATCAAATGGATTCATTACAGTAAAAGCCTGTTTCAGGGCAAGCATGATGGTGCATACTTATAGTCCCTGTCCTAGGGAGACAAAGTCAGGAGTCAAGGACAACTGCGGCCTCACAGCTGGACCCTGTGGTTCACCCTTGCCTCACAGAGCAAGTTTCTCCTCAGACCAAATTTCTTCAAATACCAAAGCCCTTGTTTAATAAAGTTAAGTCTGAAAACAAGTCCAGGATTTAGAAGAAACTGTTCTTTGTCTCTTCTTCCTGCTGATTCTGTGCTCTTAAGCTAAAACAGCAGAAATACCCAAGAAAGGGGACTGCTTCCCTAGACCCCCCATGATTTAGGAGATCTCCCTCTGCCCTCCATGGGCAACATTTTCCCACAGTGGAACCCATCACAAAGGCCAGGAAATGTGTCTGCTCAGTGTCTTTCACCACATTCCAGACCTCTCCTTAGTACCCAGGACCTTGAATTCCCTGTGCCTTGAACCCCTTCAGGGATTTTCTCATTACTGAGCTCCAAAGATGGATTGTCCCTGGCTGTGTTCAACCCTAGGCCCGAGACATGACCAGCAGACAGTTGTAAATACAGAATGAAATATTCAAATAAGGGTGTTTCAGTAACATGGGACAGTTTGAGGGGAGAGCAGATTTAAAATGTTCCCCAAAAGGTTGGGCCCCGATGGACAGTGTCCAGAGGTAGAGCCTCTGGGGATGGTTGCATTATGAGGAGCCCAATTCACTGATGAATTCATAGATTTGTGGGCTGTCAAGAGACAGGGAGGCAGAGCTAGCTGAAGAAAGTAAGTCTTTGCAGTGGACCCTTGCAGGGTATTAATCTCACTATGTCACTGCCTCTGTCTCTGCCTCTGCCTCTGCCTCTGCCTCTGCCTCTGCCTCTGCCTCTGCCTCTGCCTCTGCCTCTGCCTCTGCCTCTGCCTCTGCCTCTGCCTCTGCCTCTGCCTCTGCCTCTGTCTCTGTCTCTGTCTCTGTCTCAGTCTCCCTCAAAGTGGAAACTTAAGGGTTCTTTTGGACAGTCAGTTGGATGGTGTTTTGCTGGGGCAAATACAGGAAGGAATATTTTGTTAAAGTGGACACAGGCGTGAAAGGCTAAGGCAGACTCATGAAGGAATGTTTCACTGAGGCAAATACAGGAGAAAGGATGTTCAGCTAAAGCAGGTACATGAAAGGACATGTGATGAAGGATTCTTTGCTAATGACACACATGTATTGGCCTGCCATACACTTCGTAGTTGAGCTGCACTTGTCAGGACTCCATAGAGAGAAACACACGGAAAAAAAACTTTTGGTGGTGTGCTGCAGTTTTTTGCTTCCACGGTCTCGGGCTGAGTGGCAGAGTGATGTCAGCTGAGAAAGGTGCATGTGCAGAGGCTAGACACATGGAGGACACATGATGTTTGGAAAGAGTATAAAAAGACTCGATGAACAGTGACAAAGGCTTGCTTATAGAGCTAGGTGTGCAATGCTTGTTGGTCTCCAATCTTTACTGATCTTCCCTTCACTTCGAGAAGCACAGCGGAGAACTTTTCCTGGCATTCCTCCTGGTTCTTCCTGCTGACTTATGCCAAGGCTGAGACCTGGTTGTCTTCTGATAGGTAGTGCCATCACTGCTGGTTTGTTTGCTATTTGGACTTTACCAAGCTGGACTGCTGGTATATCCAGGTAGTGTTTGTGAGTGGATCAAATGAACTACTGACCTGTGAACTGAACTTCTGATTTCCAGACAACACAGGTGGGAGTTTCTCCAGAGAACCATTTCTAAACAGGTCCACTTCCCCTGTATCCATTCTTTCCCACTACCTCTGGTGGGTGATGGGTTAAAAGGGAGGTTAAAGGATTTAAGAACCATCATTAAAAATAGGTTTTGAAAAAAATTAAAATTGAAATTAAAATTGAAATTACACCTGTCTTGGTCTCAGTCTCCTTCTGGTCTCGATCTGGTCTCTGTCCATCTCTCTGCCTGTCTCTGTCTTACTCTGTCTGTCTCTGTCTCCTGGCAATATTCCTCCACCATATGTCCACACCAGTGTTCCACTTGAGCGTGACAGGAGCCGAGGGAGCCGAGGGAGCATCAATTGAAGCCTCTGAAGCGCTGAGCCAAAACCAGCCTCTGCTCCTTTCAGTTGACTTCCTTCTTTCAGTTGACTACCTCAGGTAGTCAAAGCAGAGAAGGGCCCTCTGGGGAAAGTAGACAGAGCTTAAAAAGTCAAAGAATTCTATATTCAAACTTGCTATTCTGGGTTTTCCTGAAGATATATTTTTCAAGGCAATGGGACATAACATATTTTATATTACAGCTTCTTAGCTAGATGGAGAGCTTTTTAAAAATGTAGACATACGGTGAGCAAGCCTCCATTTTCACTCTTACTTCAGCCTGCAAATGTTGGACAGGCTTTCTGAAGCAAATATAGACATGAATTCCTATGACTAGAGAGGGTACACAACAAGCAGGAGGTGGCCTTATACTTGATGACATCTCATCAGAGATCTTTAGCCCTTGTAAACCTGCATTAATAACATAATTTGGGGGGGGGCATAAGGTTCAAGACTGTTTCTTCTCTGTGTAGCCCTGGCTGTACTGGATCTCACTTTGTAGACCAGGCTGGCCTCGAACTCACAGATATCCACCTGTCTCTGTCTCCCGAGTGCTGTGATGAAAGGCATGTGCCACTACCACTGCCCAGTCTGATGACATAATTATTGAGAATGCTAACTAACTTCTTTTAAAAGATAGTCTTGCTTTGTAGCTGAAGCAGGTCTTGAACTTGCACACCCAGCTTGTATTCCAACTTTACTTTTTACTGTGTTGGTTAATCTTCATCATTCATTTGACTGGTTTTAGAATCACCTTGGAGAAATCAGGTTCAGCAAGCCATGAGGAGCAAGCCATGAGGAGTAAGTATGGCTGCTGCATCAGCTCCTGCCTCCAGGTTCCTGCCTTAATGTCCTTCAGTGATGGACAGTTACTGGAAATGTAACATGAAATAGACTCTTTACTCCTCAAGTTGCTTTTGGTCATGGTGTTTCCTCACAGCAACATAAATGTGTCCATGAGATGGTTGCTAAGAAGTTCAGTTAATGAGGGAAGACACATTCTGAAGGCAGGTAGCACCATAATATGGGCTGGGGTTCTGTACCAAGTAAAAAAGAAAGAAGGGAAGCCCCACCAATCTCCCCTCTTTGCTTCCTGACAGAGTCTGCAGTGTGACCAGCGACCATGCACCTAGCTGCTATACCTTCCCACTATGGTAGACTGACTGTATTCCCCAAAACTGTGAGCCAAAATAAATCCTTCCTTCCAGTTGCTTTTGATGGAGTATTTGATCACACTAATGGAGAAAATAACTAGTATTTTTATCCTTAGATGGAAATTAGTCCTATGAGATTCATGACTCCTCCCCCAGTTATGCGTAGGTTCTACTAAATCATTAGTTGCTTCTACTACTTTAAATGTAAAATCAACAACGTAAACTATTGACATGAAGTAGAACTGACTTGTGTATTTTAGCTGTTAACTTGCTCTAGACAGTAGGAGTAGATGGACGGGGTCCTGGAGACATGGCTTAGTGGATAATGAAAGAGCATTCTGTGCAAAGCCTGAGAACCAGCACTCAGGTCCCCACAACCTATGTAAACATCAAATGGATATTCCAGCACACAGAGGCTGAAACATGATTCCCAAGCAAGCTGACTAGACAGAGTAGCTGAACCAGGAAGTTCCTGCTTCAGCAAGGGACCCTGCCTTACTAAGGTGGAAAGCAATGCAAGGAGACACCTAATATCAACCTTGGGCATACATGCATGCATTCATACATACATACATGCATGCATGCATGCATGCACCCACATATGGCGTGTGAATACACATATGCATGCACACCATACACATACACATGCAAAAGAGATTCATTGCTAACATGCCTCACATTTCCATGCTAGAGTAATGAAAGTATAGACAACTAGAGACACAGCACAAAACCAACTCCCAGGTCCTCTCTTTGCTCCTAAACTGGAAGTATGAAGCATGGTAATTGTATCCCAGGTGCCAGAACTAGGGGCTGTGAAGGCCCCTAGAGTAGTTAGGGACCAAGCAATCATGAAAGCCCCTAGAGCAGTTAGGGACCAGGCAATCCTTCTTTTGTTTTCCCTTCCTTCTGTCCATGTTTTCATTTTTCCTTTGATTTCTTTTTCTTTCTTTCTTTTGAGACCAGGTCTCAGGCAGCCAAGGCTGACCTTGAACTTTTGAGGTAGCCTAGGCCAATCTTGAACTCCTGGCCTTCCTGCCTCCACGTGCTAGGGTTACAGGTGTGACCCCATTATGCCTAGTTTACATGGTACTGAGGATGGAACTTGGGGCTGCATGTATAGTAGGCGAGCACTCTGCCAACTGAGATATAGCCCCACCCACCTTATCCTCTCTGACTCCCTGGTTCCACCCCATTGCCTCTCTTCTCTTCACTGTGTAGCCCAGACTAGCCTTGAGTTCAGACTCCTCCTTCCACCATCTGAGAGCTGGGATTACAGGCACAGTCCCCACCTCCTGGCTAGATAAACATTCTCCACTCAGCAAGCCACTTGCCCCAGGCCTGTGTCCAGGTTTGGGGTTCCAAGGTACTTAATATTTATCTAATCTTTCTTTTACTCGGTGCCAGTTCTGCATGCTAAACAATCCTTCTTTATCTGCTCTTGTGCTACGAGACCTGAGAACTTTCAACTGACACTCGTTTAGGGGCTTTCCAAGGATGGGCCTGGCCCGGCCCTGACGGCCATGTGCTGGTTTTCTAGCTCTTTACTCTTCCTGTAAACTTGAGATGTAATAATCATTGTCTTCTGGCATCTGAGGAGCGGTGGCAGTGTGGCACTGAGCTCCAAGGTGGGGTCGGAATAAGATCTTGTGACATAAAAAAAAATCTCTGGGTTCAGTGGGTGGGATATAATCCCATAATTCTAGCATTCAGGAGGCAGAGACCCGAGGAATGCTCCAAGTTCAAAACTATCCAGGACTACAAAAGTAAGAATACCCACATCCCCCCACATACTGCACAGAAGTAATCTAGGAGTATTATTCAAAATTATTTAAAGACTATTAGAACTCCTGGCAAATGCCCTAACAAATAAACCTTTAACACTAGAGAGATTGGTTCTCAGTCAAGTTCTATATTAAATATCTTTCTATATCCCCTCTGAATTTCAGTCTTTATTTCACCAATAGAGTTAGATTTTTATGTAGGTCCAACCAGACTCATTTCTTTGTGCAGGGCAATAGATCTAAGGTGTGTTTGCGGCAGCCATTTGTCCACATTGAAATGGGTACCGGATGACGTCACCATTGACGTCATTGTCACAATGTCTCATTGACAGGTGACAGCTGAGCCGTCCCACCCTAAGCCCATTAACCGACTGCTATTGCTCTTGCTTTCAGGGCATCCATCTGAGACGTAGACCCTGCCTTTAAGAAGACTTTAAAAGCTGGGCGTGGTGGTGCATACCTGCACTCTCAGCACTAATGAGTTTGAGAACCCTTGGGTCACTTAGACTGTCTCAGAAAGTCCAGCAGACTGGAGAGTCCCCTAAGGACTGTGTGGCGTTCTCATCTCTCTGCTCTATCCCAGAGACTAGAGACAGGAACTGCAAATGGAACATAATGTATTGTCCTAAATTCTTGAGTAAGTCATAACCTTTCACCTACTGGTCTTTAGAAACTCAAATGGTGTTTGTCCACCATTCGCACAGGAGCAGAGCAGAGGCTCAACATAGTGAGTTGAGAAGTGGAAGAGAAGATTAAGAAAGAAACGTAATAGAAGAAACACTAGCAAGGATTTTTAAATGATCCAGGTGGTAGTTAGTGGTGGCACATGCCTTTGACTCTAGCATTCAGGAGGTAGAAGCAAGCATATCTCTGCGAGTTCAAAGCCAGCCTGACCTACAGAGGGAGTTCCAGAACATCTAGGGCTAACAGAGAAACCCTGTCTTGAGGGGTAGGAGGAGTAAAATAAAAAAGAATACCCAAATACAATATTAACAGAATCTAAATTGTTTTCACACAGGCTGTCTATGGAATTGTCTTTCTAAAATACAGAGGTGACTGATGGATACAGTCATCCATGGATTCTACATTGTCTTCAATGCTGGTATAAGAATTGTTTCCATGGAAGACATTACGTGCTAGGACCAGAGAGAATTTTTGGCTGAGAGCTTTACTATTTGTGTAGGTGAAGAAATTATGTATGGAATAGTCAGCCATGGAAGCCTTAGCTCCTGGGAACAATATCCACAATTTCTAAAGCATTTCTAAAACCTAGCTCAGACCTCTAATCTAAAATAAAAAACAAAACAACAACAAAAAAAAAGAAAGAAAGAAAAAGAAAAAAAAGACTCTAACCAAATTTTAAAGTCCTGTTCCATTCCTTAAATGAATTATTCTTATCTCTTGCTCTAATGACTGTTCTGAGCCAGCTAATAAGAGCAACATTAAAGATGGTGATAAGGAGCCGGGGAGAGTGTGCACACCTGTAATCACAGGATCTGAGAGGCGGAGACAAGAGGATCATAAGCTAACCAAGTCCGGGCTACATAGTGAGACTCTGTCTAACAAAAGTTAATTAAAATCGTGATAATAATGTGGGCAGTTTCAACACTGGCTGCCTCTCACTGAACAGCTCCAGATTATCTGACTCATTCCCCCCCATCAGATCTGGGGTTCTATTCCCCAAACTTGGCTTGAGTACTTCCCTCAAGAGGTCACCCTCATATTTGTGATTTATTTTGATCTTGTATGGCTTATATGGATAGCACAGACCTTGTCTATTGTATGTAGTTCTAGGTATACATGATGCTTCCTCCTGGCTTTGAATTATAAACTCCCTGGTACAGATCTGACCACTTACACACCTTGTTTCACACAGTACAATGGTCATCTGCATAAAGTACAATCGTCTGCATACAGAGGGATCTTTACTTCTGCAGTTTGGTTCCTGGATCTCTACCTCAGCTCGTAGGTAATCATTTATCAGCAAATTAGTGGCATGGCCAAAGTTTCTAAAGTGAGTCTTTCAGACTTCCACTGCTAGGAAAAGCAACACACACTACTTTCCTTGCAGAGAATTTCAATAGAGGCCTGTGGTCACAGTCACTGGTGAGCAGAGCCTGGGGGATTGGATACTTTCAACTCCGACCTGGAAACAGGAACTGACTTGTTCTGAATTAGGTACTCTTCTGCATAGCTTTTCGCCTAAAGGCACAGGAGTCAGAGAATGTGGTTTGAATACTGGCAACTACAAGGGCACATAAATATGCATAGACTCACTGGCAGGCCACCCTCCATAGTACTGCTGGGTCAGATTCTCTGAAGCTGTGCTCACCTAGATCTGCCCCAGGCACGGCCTGCAGGGAGTTAAGTGTGAGTCCCATCCCTCCACCCTCCATCCCCCACCTACTCCCCAGCACCCCCCAACCCTCCAATCCACTCCTCAACCTCCACCCCGCCCAACTCCCACCCACTCCCTAAACCCCCCACCCACTCCCTAATCCCCACCCCCCACACTCCTCAACCCACTACCTACCCCTCAACCTCCCTCCAACCTCCCCCATCACTGTCTCTCACCCAGCACCTACTTTCTAGCTCTAAGCCTAAGAAAGCACCAGCATCTCCTGGTCCCCTGCTCTAGAGGGATAGCTACTGAGGGGCAGGGGGGCAGAAGCAGAGGCAGCCTGGTCCTGGGAAATGTCACCAGGGCAGAAGCTTTTTTCCCTCCCTAGCCACTGTTCTCTCCCCACCTTCACCCTGCCCCGGTGTGTGACCCTTTATCAGCACCCACTGTTTGGGTCCTGGGAAGGATCTGGCTCGCACTGGGGTTAGGCGTGCAGGTTTTGGTACAAGATAGGCTATGTTACATTTTCACTTCATCTCCACTAATTATTTCTCTTGGCTGAAACTCAGTTTTGCCATCCGTTAGTGGAGAATAAAGAAGCACGCCTTACAGAGCTGCGAGGACTGGGCAACACTGTAGTAACAACTGTGGGACCCTGAGGGAGCCATTCAGTGCAAATACACCTTAGAGCCCAGAGGGCTGCTTGGCTCAGGGCTGGCATTCAATAGTCCTCTTTGCCTCTGTCCCTCTCCCTCTTCCCTTATGTAGATAACATAGGGCCAGGGGACAAGGAGAAGGGGGTTATCCTCTCTGCAGCATCTTTTCCTCTTCCACAAGCCACCTAGGATTAGCAAGTGCTACCCTAGACTTCCCATACACAAGAAAACAGGCATTTGCATCCTCTGTTAGAGACTGCCCAGCAGGGCAGCTCTGTTTTTGTCCCTAGGTCCATTTCTACACGGGTACCTGTAGGTGCCCCGAATCTGGAAATGACTCTAGTTGCATGTCCTCCTGGATGCCTGGGGTGCCTAGAAGCCTTTGCCTCCCTCTGTACCGTGCAGGCAGGCCACTTTTTCCACACATGCTACAAAAGCACCTCTGGATACAGGTCACCTGCATCTGAGGAATGCAGTCTTCATGGAGCAGGAGAAATGCAGAAACTGGTTGAACATTGCAATCCCCATGCCTGTTCTGGGGCAGATAGCCAAGACAAGCGGGTCCTGAGGTTAGGGAGAAGTTGTGCCAATGCCGCCAGGTGTGGATGGAAACTGGTGGGTGGGAGACTTTGGAGAACCCTCCTACTGACTGTAAAAGAACTCTGACTCTGGGTTCAGGTACCACCAGATGGTCACCTCCACAAGGCTTCCAAGCTTTCCCCATACCCATGGCTCCGCCTCCATCCCTAAAAGCCCCGCCCAACATCTCTCTGTACTTATCCACATGCATCAAACACCAGCTCCAACACACCCCAGTACTTATTTAAATCTAGCGGGTTCCTTCCTTCCTCACCCACCCACTCACCCCAGCCTTCTCAAGGGAAATCCTGTCCCAGTGTTGTGACCCCCCCTGTGATGTGAACCTTACCAGAACTGATGTGACCGTTCAAACTAATGGTGGTAGGAGCCATGGTTTCTGTTCCACCTGCTCCTCCTGGCAGTGCCAGGCATAGCTGGTTTCTGATGACTTGACATCGTTACTGGCATTACAGTGAGAAAAGGTCACCCACAAGAAGCCTTCAAATGTGTCTCAGGAGGCTGGAGGGACAATTCTTACCTCCTTGTGGGCCAGGAGGAGATTGGTTATGAGGATCCCTACTAGACAGGATGAATGCCCATAGAAGTTAAGAAGTTAGAGAAAGACCACTAACAGAACCATGTTAAACTCTGACCCAATCCTATGTGACTTCTGGGTACCAGATCATCACTATTAACCCTGGGGCTTATGCTAGCAGCTACTGCCCTCCCAGCTTCTGCACAGACAAGAACATCGAGGCTCAAGAACTGGAGCATAGAAAGCACTTCCCTTTCAAGGGCAAGATGCTGGACTCAATCCCAGCACACACATGCAGATCCTCGGCTCAGAATGGCTCCACCGCTCACCTGTGGTCACACAGCCTGCAGTGGGGAGAGGAAGGCTCACAGTCTTCCTCTCATTCATTGCCTTGGGTAAAAGGTTCCCCGGGCCTGCTCTGGATGCAGGAATAAGGCTGATTTCAGATCCAGAGCTAAAGTGAAAGAAATGGAGTCGAGTCAGCTCTAACGCTTAGGAAGCTGCCTTCAGGACATGAAAAGGAGTTTCCAGGGGAAGCAGGAAGAAGCCTCAGAACCTATTGGCAACATCTTAAAAACTTACAAGAACTTGTCTGTTGTGAGCTGGTGGTACATTTGAGGGCTGGGAGAGAACTCTAGTTCCCTTCTGCTAATTTTCAGTGAAAGCAAGCCAGATATGCTAACACCACCCACCACACCATTAATGAGCATAAGTTAGAGAGTAGGGTCTACCCAAAGGAAGCAGGCTAAACGGGAAACTGTGCTTTGAGTGGAAAGTTGACATGGTACCAACCAAGAATTTGATCTCAGCAGAAACTGTGGGGAGAGAAAGCCTTCGAAATGTCCTGGAAGTCCCAGGAGCAGTGGCTGGGGGTCCAGGGTGGGGGGGGGTTCAGTTCCCCATGAAACCTGGGATGGAAGCTGGAGCTATATGACTTGGATATTACATAAAATCATAATAACTCTTAGGAGGTGTAGTTCAGTAGGAGAGGGCTTGAGCACATATACGAGGTCCTAGGTTCCATTCCCAGTAGTGGAAAAATAAATAAATAAATAAATAGATAGATAGATACAGCATAGTAAAAAATTAGCTGCTCTATAAGCACCAGGCATTAATCTTCAGTCCAAATAACTCCTGCAATTCCAACAACCATACCATGAAGGGATTTTTTTTTCTTTTGCATAGATGAGTAAGCCAAGCTTTGTAAGAGGTAGAACCCCATCTACGACCAGGCCAGGGTCATACCCCAGCCTGTGTTTGTCCCTCTCTGTTCTGAGAGCTGTTCTCTTGGGGGACCCCATTCTGCCAGCAACCTCTGCCCATGGCTGTGAAGGCCTCACTGGGAAATCTTTCCAGCTAATTAGATCTTACCTTATTCTCTATTCCTGCCATTTAACTTTGTCCTCGAGGACTGAGGTGTTCAGAAGCCCGGGCTGCACTCTACAGGCCTCCATCCTGAACTTCATAGACTGTAATAAGGACCAAATGGAGGGGCAGTTAGCATCCAAGGAGCTCTCAGTGTAAATGACTATTATTGTTTTGCTTGGATTAATGGATATGGATTGTTTCCCTCAGATTCTGGAAACCATAACAGAAAGACTTCAAGGTGAGTATAATGTTACAAGAATAATATTACAATAATATTACAGATAATATTACAAGAATAGCCCAGAGAGACGGCTCTGTGGCTAAGCTCACTGGCAGCTCTTCCAGAGGACCCAGGTTTAATTCCCAGCACCCACATGGCAGCTCAGAATCATCTGTAACTCCAGTTCCAGGGAGGTCCTCTTCCGGCATTCAAGGGAACTGCGAGAACGTGGTACAAAGACATATATGATAAACCTAAGAGAAAAAATTATGAAAAGAGAAGTATAAGGATTTTAAAAGAAAGCATATACCTCGACAGACTATTTTCTGCATTTTCAGAATAGATTTAAATTTTTAAGATGTGCTGCTAAGCCGGGCGGTGGTGGTGCATGCCTTTAATACCAGCACTTGGGAGGCAGAGGCAGGCAGATTTCTGAGTTCGAGGCCAGCCTGTCTACAGAGTGAGTTCCAGGACAGCCAGGGCTATACAGAGGAAACCCTGTCTCAAAAAACAAACAAACAAACAAACAAACAAACAAAGATGTACTGCTAAAAATATATAACCTATTTATTAAATGAACTACTAACTTAAAGGCATAACTACATAAAAACAATCAACTAAGCAGAGTGGTGGTGCACAGCTAGGATGCAGAGGCAGGACGATCTCTGAGTTCCAGGCCAGCTTGGTCTATAAAATGAGTTCTAGAACATCCAGGCCTATACAGAAAAACTTTGTCTTGAAAAAAACAAAACAAAAGAACAAAAGCAAAAACAAAAAGCAAACAACTACGATTGTTATTAGCTGCCTGTGTATATTTATATGTTAACAGTTCTTGGCACATTTGAAGATTAATTAACTATAATGACAAATGTCGAGTTGTTTATTGTAGAATAAGAAACTGTAGAAGAGAAAATAGAAGTCACCTGTGCTCACACAACTTAGAGGTGATTATCCTTAACATTTTAATTTATCAACATCTAGTCTTTGATAAAATTACTTAATTCTCAAGTAAGATTATTTTAGACCAGAAATATAGCTTGGGGGCCGAGGACCTCTCTCTCATGTATGGAGCCCTGGATGCTATCCCCAGCTGCTCAAAGAATTCCTGAATATAACATTTTATAATGAGAAACTTATATCTCCTTGTTCCTTAAGATACATTGGTACTTATATGTGGGGAAAATGGAACCATGCCAACCAGACAGAAAAACGGTAAGGTTGAGCAGACTCAGAAAACCCAGTAAATCTCATAATTGAGAATGATAGGTGTCAATCAGCACCTGACCCGGTTCCCGTCCTGGAGCACGTGACCATGACAACCCACAAGGAGGACCATGACAGCATAGCATGGAAACCCAGATTTCTCCATGCCAACGAGGCATCTAGCTAGGCCCCAGATGTCTAGCCAATGAGCTTTCTTCCGGGGCATCCTTATGTCTGGTTCACCCTGAGTAAATCATATTCATCCTCATCTGCTATGAATAAACAGTTTGGACAAATGAGAACTGTCACCTTCGTCAAGGACCTCCACAGGGAGAAGTCTTCTTCATACAGAGCTGCAGCTAAGTCTCCCAAAGAAGGCAGAGGCCCCTCCGCCCTCCTGGCACTCACTCTGAGCTAAACCAGATGTCAGAAGGTGATGATGCTTCCCCACTCCAGCCCCACCCCCCACACTGCTGCGTTCTACCAACCCCCCTACAGATGGCTAGTGCTACCACCTTGGGGTGCTGCTCCCAAAGCCTGCATCTGCCCCCAGCATTTACAAAGCCCATTAACTCCAGATATGACCAGCAGAGGATGGGAGCTTGAAACAAGCAGCTCTAGTATCCAAGGCAAGCTTTGGATGGCATAGTGAGACCTTACTTAAAGCAACAATAACAATAAACATGATCCATGGGAAGCTGAAACAGGGGGATTGCTGTGAGTGTCAGGCCAGGCTGGGCTACAGAGTAAGACAGCAGCAGCCAAAAAGAGATAGGGTAAAAGGAGCTACAATATGTATCACTTAGACTGAATGTTCTATAACATACAGAGACTGTTCATGACACATTTTAGTGTCACATTGTTACCACAGGGATTGCATAGCAGGCTCCCATCTGACTACTGTATACCTTTGTTGACTACAGTTCCCTTGTCTTTGAAGTTCAAATTGAGGTCCTGGCTCAGGGCTGGGCTGGACAGATGTTCCTCCTATATCTTGAGTATGTCTCCCAAAGTTCACAGACTAGAAACTAACTCCTTGGCACAGCAGTGTGGGGAAGTGGGGGCTATAGAGAGAGGGGTGAGGCCATGGGAGCTCTGCCCCTAATAGCACAGAAGTGAGCTAACCTCACAGGAACAGGCTAGTCACCTGCAGAGTAGGCAGGCTTCTTTTGAAGTCAAGTTCAGCTCTCTCTTGTTCCATGGCTCCAAACTTTCTCACCATATATCACTATACTATGTTAGACAACACAAAGTTCATCCCCAACCACAGTCCCTTGCTCTTCGACATGCCCCTCCCCGTGCAAAGCCCCAAGCCAATAAATACATTTCTGTTTACTAATTACCCAATCTCAGGTAGTCTTGTCATAGTGTGGAAAACTGGCCTAGATGCTGTTATTTCTCCTATTTCTCTGTTCCTGTCTCCAGGAGACCTCTGTTCCAAGGTTCTTTTTCCTGGATTTGGTTCCCTAAGTAAACAGGTAAAGGAAGATTGAGGTACTCATGACCTTTATGTTTATGACCAGACTACATTGCAGAAGTCATGGGTTGGGCTCTCTTTGCAGAGGAGGGATACTTTTTAAAAAGCATTTGTTAGTTCTTAAAAAAAAATAGAAGAAATAGCCAATTTTAGCTTAAGTGGTAAGGCTTCAGTTAGTATATCAACAGTCTCATTCAGAAAAGCTTTATTGACTCTGGATTTTAATTTGAAAATGTTTGTTATCTAAGGAAGATAATTACCATCTCTCATTCCCCCATCACCTAACACAAGATGTGTGCACGATGCTCAACTTGCTCTGAAATGCACAAAATTGAACATTTTCTTGGAACAATTTCAGCAACAGGATAGCCAAGGATGGCCATGAGACTACGACATAGCTTGAAGGGAGCTAACATCCCCTACAGTCCACAACCTGGAGCAGGAGAGGACAGGAAACGCTGCATCCACAGAAGGCTGCTGTCTTTATCCATAGATTAAGCGTGGTGATTCACGGAAGAACAAGGGATACCAAATTGACAAGGGAGAGGCTATGTTGGCTTTGCACCATGACAACCAAGCTAAATGGGAACTGTTTTCAAGAACTTCCTTCTTTGTATACTTCCAGGTTAGGGTTTGGCCACAAGATGTATTTCCATTATACCTGGTGAGATTGAAAAAGTAACTATGTTCTCCGTGCTCTGGAGGAAGCGTGGAGATATTGGCACGACAGCAGCCAGTATGGAGAAGACGTGGGAATACAGACATGAAGCAGCCAGTGAACACTTGCCGGCCTGGTGGGCTGGCCTGGAGGTGTGGGGCAGCACCCAGTCTCATAGTTTCCCCAGCACCTACCACAGTTTCTCCAGTGACCTCTGAAGCCTGGGTCACGTGTAAGAGAAGCTCCCTATCAATAGATGCCAGCATCTCCTGTGACCACTACAGAACTGAGATCAGGGTTGATGAGGGAGACACTTAGGTCAGTCATGTATTCCCAGTGAGCTCACGGGTTGTTCTCCTCCTGTTTTTGTCCACACTCAAGTGCTCTTCTCAACTTTCTAGCTGGCTGACCCAGAGGACTTCAGACTCAACATTCAACATCACAGGGGCAAGGAGCCCTATAGAGAGCCATCAGCTCTCACAAGAGCCCAGGCAGAATGCCCATATCCTGGATTCGGTGTCCCTCTCAGAGGTTCTGCATCTTACTGAATTCTGGGTAATATGAAATTACATGTTGATTGCATGTCAGAAGAGCTATAACCATCTGAACTCAGCATTTGTTGATTGAAAAGGAGATCAAGTTTTAACTGTGTGTCGACTGACTAGTAGAAGATGAGCAATTTGTAAAATTGCTTTGAGATGATACGTGGAAATACAGATTTTTCTAATTTAGAAAGCAAACACTATTAAACAGTTCTGAAGTTCAAGTATCCTGTGTGTTCTTCAATAAGAATCTTTACAAACGTACAAATGCTGACTTGAGTGCTGACTTGACCAATCAGGTGTTGTTTTTCTCTCATATATATCTACTCCATACACTATCCTCTAGCTACAAGTCGATATACACTGTATAAGCCAGGACTTTCTAAAGGAGCAGAATCAATGGAACGATTTATTTGGCTTGCTTTACATAACAGAGCTGGGTGGTTCAACAATGGCCATCTACCTCTGGAGAGGCAGAGAGAGCAGCTCTTCAGTCTGAGAAGCTGGATGCTTCAGTCTCCCTATTGGTTTTAGAGGTCCCAGCGTTCCCTGGAGAGCCACTGGCATTCACTCCACATGGGAAAGATGAGGAAGCTGTCACAGGTGTCAGATGTCAGAGAACAATGGCAACAGCCATGCACATTCAGAAAGGGACTCATGCCATCTTCAGTCCTCTTCCATTCAGACAACAAGCTCATCGGCTGAAACCACAAACATTCAGGATGGAGATCCCCTTCCTGCTCAGTCACTGTCACACATACCAATCCTCCTTGCAAATGCCCCAACCCCACAGTATGGCTTCTGCTTAGGCATTTTCCTCCCCTTCACACGACCTCCAATCTTCTCCCACTCCTATCTCCCAAACTCCAGATTCTTCATCTGGAGGCCTTGACTTGGATCCCTGCCTTCAAATCCCCCTGCATTCCATGGCTGTCCATACACAAATGTACACGAACCTCAGTCCTCCTGGATTTCACATAGTCCTTCGGGCTCATATTCTCTTTTAGAGCTGAGTGTGGTGTCATGTACTCATAATTCTGACACTGGGGAGGCTAAAGTAGGAGAGTCATGAGTTCAAGGCCAGCTTGAGCTACATAATGATGATCTATTGCCAACAGGACCAGAAGGCTAACATATAGTGCATGGCACTCGATACACATTCATCTCCACTTCCACCTGCTGCATGTGTGCTGAGACAGCTCTGCGCAGTCTATCCTGGACTGCTCCTCCCCCTCCACTTTTCGCTAAGCTGAGTTCCATCTGTGTTTTCTGTCTTGTACTTTCTCTGCTCTAGCCACTGATCCTAGTGATTCATAAAGGACTAAAAGCACTTCTTCCTTGGGAGGGGAAGAAGGGAGGCCACTGGGCTGATCATGCTGGCATTATTTGGGTTATCTAAGAAAGGAGAGAAGACTAAAGGCATTAGCACACCGAACGTCCTCCACTTGGTAAGGATAATGGAACTTGGTACATACCCACAGTGGGAAGCCTCACTCTAAGGCCACACACTCCCCAAACCCCCAAATTTCAACTGTCTTTTGTTGGTTGATGAGAATAAACATGCTAAATAGCGCAAGCTTTTAAGTCAAAATTCAGCAAAAGAAAACCTGAGTAAAATTAATAAATAACAAACTCATAAATTATTAATAATTTATACAAGTACATTTCTTCACTTTAGCAATGTGAAGTAAGTGTAAATAATGAAGACCTCACATTAGATCATCTGCAAGAGACTCATATTCCCCTCGCAGATAAAAGCCTCGCATGGGAAAACATCATATAATCTACCTCCTAAATCTTGGGCAATATGCCAGCTCTCAGGGTCATGCTACCATTCCAATATCTTTAAGACCAGGTTTAAAACTTCCTTCTCTCTTTTTAAAAGACAGAGTCTCTCTATTATGTAGCTCTGCTTGTCTTGGAACTTCTTTGTAGACCAAACTGACAAGGAATCCCCCTGCCACTGCCTCCTGAGAACTGGGAACAAAGTTGTGGCCCTAAAACATCCTTTTAAGCACATTACTAAATAAAATAATTTAGTTTAATTTTATTTTATTGCTTTGTGTATATATGTGCATGTATGTGTGTTGTATATATGTATATGTGTGTTGTGTGTGTGCATGTATGTGTTGTGTGTGCATGTGTGTTGCTTGTGTTTACATATTTATGTGTGTGCATGCGTATGTGTGTGGGCATGGGTATGTGTGCATGTATGTATGTGTCAGAGGACAACTTTTAGAGGAGCTGGTTCTTCATCCACTATGTAGGGATCAAACTCAAGTCACCAGGCTTGTATGGCAAGGAGCCCTAAATTTTTATTTCTGTATACTCCCTCCATGGTGGAATTGTCTTTAGACCTAGCTGGCAGCCATGATGGGGCAGGACCCCTGAGAAAGGAAACACTGCTCTCCTGGGAACTTCCTGAGAGAGGTTTGGTGGGGACTGGGCATTAGAGCCCCTGGACATTGTTAGATGACCAAAAACATGGAGAGAATGAGGATTAGGAGGCTAGCAGTCTGAAGAAGAACTCTTTGAGGGTCATTTGAGAAGCCCTGTAAATTTGTTCTGTAAAGCCCTTAAAACCTACATGACCTTCTGTGAACAACCAGTAAAGGCAACATGCAGATTTGTAGGAAGACAGCCCTCTCTCCCTTCCCTTTCTTCCTTCCCACCTAGCTTCTTCCAAAGCAGTTACCACATCTTTGCTCTGTGGCCTCCAATCAGACTTCTCCTCCTCTTCCTTTCTTTTTTTTTGGGGGGGAGGGGGGGAGGTAGGTAGGGTTTATCTATGTAACTTTGGCTGTCCTGGAACTCACTCTGAAGACCAGGTTGGCCTGGAAGTCAGAGATCCACCTGCCTGTCTCTTGAGTGCTGGGATTAAAGGCGTGTGCCATCACTGTTGCACGTAATTTTTTTTTCTTTTTTTGGTTTTTCGAGACAGGGTTTCTCTGTGTATCCCTGGCTGTCCTGGAACTCACTCTGTAGACCAGGCTGGCCTCGAACTCGGAAATCCGCCTGCCTCTGCCTCCGGAGTGCTGGGATTAAAGGCATGCGCCACCACGCCAGGCCCTGTTGCACGTAATTTTAAAAGGCGCACTTGCTCCTTGACTGGTCTCCTTGCCTGATGCCGCGGCCCCTCACAACTTAGCTCGGACATCATGCCAGCGCTGGCTCCACTTCCATCTTGCCCATTCCTCCGGCTGGCTCTGCTAAATTACCCAACACTCTCCTGAGAACACGTGGAGCTACTGCTTGCGTTCCACCAACTGACTGACCCTGCGGCCCCGCTTTCTTCTCCCACCTGAGTCTTGGTGGCTGAAAAACACCAGACAGCCTTAATATTTTAAAACCAGTCAGATAACACAACTGCTGGGTGAAGAATATTCTGCCCCATTCTCCTTAGCCTTCTCGGGTAGCGGAGGCCACCAACTATTGGTCCCCGAGACCTACAAGTCTCTCCTCCCTATCCGCTCCATTGCCTGGTCCAAATTCCCAAACCTCTCTTCGGCTGTCCCCTTCTCTTCCTGTCCATCCCGGAAATCCCACCTTATTATTCTACCAGTGATTGGCTTCTGCCATCTTTATTGACCCAATCAAGAAACAATTAGGGAATTAGATTTTTAGTTATCAGCTCCTCCCGCTACACACCACCACTGGCCAGACAAGGCTTTTATCTTTGTGATATCCTTATGAGTGAACAGAGAGAAAATAATGGTCATAACAAACATATCTCTAGAATGGTATTGTGTGAATTCTTATGACACTGTGCATTCCCTGGTTACCTGCTACTCTAAGCGTCTTTACTGGAGCCAAGAGTTACGTTTTCTGTTTATTTATTTTTTTAACTAAAGAAACAGTCACAGGCTACCCAGATTGCTGATTTTTCTATTAATTCCATATGTGTAAGTCACCAATGTGCTCAGCGCTTCAGTTTCCTTTTCTGGAAGTTGGAGATTATAAAGCTGGGTTTCCATGATTACTAAATCAAAGTATATAGGAAAAGCAGCTGGCTCAAAGTGCCGACGAGCAGGAATACACGGTGGGAAAGGGATGACTTTGACTCAAACGGCAGAAAGTGGAGCTGGGGAGAAAGACAGAGGCTGCCAGGCTTTGAGCGCACCTGCCTGCCTGCCTGCCTGCCGGCCGGCCAAGCCTCACTTTGAAATCTCGGGCTCTTAGATGCTTTTATACAGGGACCGGCAGCCAAATGCCACTGCTTATAGTATGGTCTCCAGGGAGGCTTGAAGGCACCAAGGGCTCACTGAAATTCCCGGGAGATCTCCTTTGGGGGTCCTTCCACCCTACACCGAGGAGCTGCTAACTTAAGAAAAAGAGGCAACTGTATATCTATTACCAGCCAGTCCCATATGGGGACGGGAGGTGGGGCGGGGGAGCAGTTGCCTCTGGGCATGCTCTGCTCCACTGGCCTGGACGGCAAACCAGACTGTTGACTACACAAGTTCAGAAAGATTTGCCGCTGGCTTTGGTAAATCACACCAGTTTTCAACCATGGAAATATTCGCTTGTCTACCTCACTACGTGTCTCCTGCCAGCACGCCTGCAATCCCGGAGCGCAGCGCAGAAGGAAGGAGGATCATCCATTCTAGGTTAACGTGAGCAATAGAGTGAGACCCTGTCTTAATAAACACAGGAGAAGCCAGAGTAATGAGGAAGGATCAGAGACATGATGACAGGGAATGGATATGAGCCAAGTACAATGATATCTATCTATCTGGGGACAGACGCCATGATAATTAATACCTACTGTTTTGCACACAAACTAAAAAAAAATCAATAAAAAAGTTTGTTGTCATTAATTTCTTTTAGATTGGTGAAACAGTTTGTATAAACTTACATTCTTGTTATAATGAAGACTTTGTAAGTTTACTGATAATTATAAAAGCTTGCAATACAGTATCAGGAAAGCAGTCAACAGCACCCTGATAGGTCCTCATTCACCACAGGAAACAAGCCAGAAAATAAGCCCATCAAAGTGATTCATGCTTGGGACTCTGAGGTGGTTGCATTCTGTGAGTTCGAGACCCACCTGCGCAACAGACTCGGACACAGTCTCAAGAAAGCAGAACCGAAAAGCTCCTTTTCTTCATCTGTAAAGGGCTGACACACCTTTAACTGGCTTTGGCATTACGAGAAAAACTACTCAGGACTCAGACCAAACAAAGCAGAGGCCTGGTCCTTCCAGCGCTTGCTTGCCAGCGGCCTCCACCAGTGCTTTCTGTCCCTTCAAAGGAATGGGGATTAGCTGCCCTAACGCAGCCCAGCCCGCCGGAATGCAGCTCGGATTATTTTGGTGTCTGTTTTCACAGGCATTGAGCCTGAACCCCTTAGCCAGTGAGACCTGACTGGGCCTCTCTCCACTCATGTGAAAGTAGGCAGGCCCAGCTGAGCTGATACCAGATACAGCAGGAGTCCAGCCCCCACCAGATGTCACTCCCATTAAATCCCATCTTGCTTCTTACTGGGTGTGTGGCCTTGGTTAACCACAAACCCTCAGAAACGCCTCAGATCAGCTGAAAGCCTTTGCTTTTTAGCAAGCTCTTAGGGTATAATGAGAAGAGTTACTCAGAATGTTAAGACGTTACATTACCACCAGGGCTGAAACGAATGAGACACACCAGTAAGGTGGCTGGTCCTCAATACTCCACTCATGACAAAAGAGAAGTTATCTGGTATCTTCCCATGGCCGTATAGAGAACGGCGTGGTGTTCAAGAGCCTTCTAGTTAACTGAGGTGTTCCGAGCAGGTAGCCAAGGAAGAAAGGCAGTATTTAAAGGGGCAGTAAGTGTTCAGAGGGGGAAAGGAAGTATCTTAATTCTTTTACACTGTCCCTGACCCCAGCCTCCGTTCCATAAATAGGCCAGGATAACATTTGCTGCCAGAGGAAGTATTCAGATACCACTTCTAAAGGCCATGAGTGATTCACACTCGAGGTCAATAATTAACTTACCCCGGGGATGTGTTCAACTGCACAACTACCCTTAACTCTTTAAATCTCAGAAGACATTCTCCCGGGCTTGGTGAGAGATAATAACTGGAAACAGAGCAGTGTCCACATGGATCTGTGACGCTTCAGGGAGTGAGATGTCTTCAATCTACCCCATGGAAAAGGCTGAGGACGGGATGGTTTCCATCTTGGCAGTCGTTATTTTCAGGATGAAACAAACGTGCTTTATTCATCGGGGAAACCTAACTGCATGACTTTTTTCCTATCCCAGTTCTAAACTAGAGGCAGGTGATCAGGGGAGGAGGGACGTTCCCTACCTCTGACTGGGCGTCCCTCAAGGATCTCCTAAATGGAGACTTTGGTAAACGACTAGAGGCAATAGTGGTTTCAGATTATTCCAGATGGAGAAATCACCCACCATTGGTTTGGGGAAGGGGAGTCGTTTCTGGTTTGTGGGAGGTGCCCACCCCCATGAGCTAGCCAGTCTTGTCAAGGAGGCAACCCTAAGGGCTCTATAAGAACTGGCAATGTGAACTCTGCAGGTGTGAAGAGAAAAAACTTCAGCGGGGGCATGAGCAGCCTGTCAGGTAGAGATGGGCTTAGGCCTCAAATGGCTTGTGGGTGAGCAGTGGTGAGTGTTTCCTTCTCAGAAAGCAACAACTTCCTTCCGGGCCACAAACAACTCTCTGCTGACTCCCATGTGACCCCTGGCAGGTACACTAGCAAGAGAACTGCACCCACTGTGGCTAAGTCATGTCCCTCAAAGTTCATATGCTGAAGGCTTAACCCCCACACCTCAGACACTGGCAGGATTTGGACAGAGGATCTTTGAAGAGTTAAAAAAAAGACCTTTGAGAGGACCATATAAGTTAAAATGAGGCCACAAGGATGTGCCCTAACAATGTGTCCTTATGAGAAGAAACATGAACACAGGAAGAAACTCCAGGCCCTGCACATGCAGAGAGATCACGTGAGGATACACAAAGAGGCAGAGCCAGGACAGAGACCTACGTCTTCACATCTTGATCTTAGACTTTCAGCCTGTAGACCTGTAAAACTGTGTCCTAGTCAGGGTCACTATGACTGTGCTGAAACACCATATCCAAAAGTAAGTTGGGGAGGAAAGGGTTGATTTCACTCACAGTTCCATAGAACAGTTCCTCACCAGAAGCTGTGTGGGCAGGGACCTGGAGGCAGGAGCTGATGCAGAGGCCATGGAGGGAGGCTGATTACTGGCCTGCTCATCGTGGCTTGCTCACCCTGCTCTCTTAAAGAAGCCAAGGCTACCAGCCCAGGGATGGCATGACCCACGATGGGCTGCCCCCCCCCCCAATCAAAAACTAATTAAGAAAATGCCTTACAGGCTTGCCTATAGCCTGATCTTGGGAGGCCTTTTCTCAGTTGAACCTCCTCCCTTCTTTCTGATTATTCTATCTTGTGTCTCTCTCCACTGACATAGAACTTCCCAGCACAAATGGTTTCTGCTATTCAGCCCCCTAGCCTATGACATTCTGACTAAGTCAACTCGAGTCTTTTGAGGAGGACAGGCAACAAACAAAGTATTTAATTGATATTTTAAGGAGAGCCATGGAAGGCATTGAAAAGGGTGAGTTCCTTTGAGAAAACATCTTAAGAACAGCTAGAAGAAGAGAGTAAGAAAGCCAGCCCAGTGAACTCGCACTGTGGAATGCTGGGAAACAAGACTGATGCCCCAGAACAGCAGGTGACACTCCAGGCTTCCTGGAGGGGACAGAAGTATCTATCTAGGCCTTGATCTTGAAGGCAAGTCCAAACTATTATAGGTATTTAAGTGGACAAGGGGATCAATAATTCGAGTATATTTTCTTCCAGAATATTCTAAGGGGCAGAGGCTTCAAGGCACAATGTGTGTAAGGGAGGAAGGCTAGGCAGAAGTGGGAGCAGGCAGGTAAGGAGGAGGGAGAGCTTCACACATAAACATTTTAATCAAAGGGCAGGGTTTGGAGATGGGAAATTCCTTTGGAGTTGTTTTTGTCCCTGTAGCGGCCTTCCTGGGTGCTCATGACATGTAGATGGATGCTTCCTTGGTGGACAGTTCTCCAAAGTCAAGTGGTTGTCATGGCAATCTGCTTCGTGCCAAGGGTGTGGAGACCAAATGGCTATCTCCTCTCACAGTCTCCCTTCCCCATCCCTGTGGAGCCGCATCACAGACGGCACCGCGAGCTTCTTCAGAACCCTATAGGGAAAACAGCTGACAGCTTTATGACTCAATCAAAACTGCTACCTGGAAACTGTACCTAAAGCCGCACTTCACCTTTCTCTGTGAGGCTCTGCTGTTTTCTGGTTGTCTTTTCAGCTGTTCACAGCTGGAGTAGGAGGGAAGGCAGAGAAAGGGCATTACCTTCAAAGCGACTGAACTTCCTGCATGTCCGTCCTCCAAGGGGACTCTACTGTCTGACTGACCAAAGCGGACCAACTGTGGCTCAGATTTGCTATGAAGATTACAGTCGAGAAACCTTGCTCCTATGAGCCAAACCTCCCTCCACTTGTCACCGCGGAAGCTCCCAGGGAGACACAAGGCGGAGGGCCAGCTCTTCATCCTACAGCGGTATGCCGACCTTAATTCTTATCAGCCAGCAGTTGCTCGTTATTTTGGAAATACTAGATTAGAGGCACTGCTCTCTAAGAGACCTATGAGTGAAGCACTAGGCTGAAGCTAACAGAAGCACATATAGAAATAAAACATAGGCTGAAGAGACCTGGCCTGGCCATTGCCTCTAAATGCATTACCTAAACAACAGGGTTGGGGTGGGGGTGGGGGTTAAGAGCAGACCATTTCAAAAAACTATTAGTTCACGCCTAGCTGAGGTTACTAATTTATTGGGGGGTTTTTTGTGTTTGTTTGTTTGTTGCTTTTGCTTTTAAACCTCTTTTAAAACAAGAAAGTGTCAGGATCCTAAGTACTAAGCTTATTTTGTAATCAAGGTGTGGTCTGAGGACAGGCTGCGTTGGCACCGCCCAGGAGCATGATTGACGTGCAGAACCTCGACTGGCCACAACTCCCAGTCCTGCTGAATCAGAGCCTGCAACCGAACCAGATCCCTGGAGGCTTTGCTTGCCTGTTGAAGTTTTAAAAGCAAAGCTCAAGAACAACCAGGACAAAAGGAAGAGCTGAGGAAGGTTGGGTGAGAGTGTTTAGAAGTGTAAAAGCCTGGGGGCTGGAGAGATGGCTCAGCGGTTAAGGTCACTGATTGCTCTTCCAAAGGTCCTGAGTTCAAATCCCACATGGGGGCTCACAACCATCTGTAATGAGATCTGACGCTCTCTTCTGGTGTGTCTGAAGACAGCTACAGTGTACTTAGATATAATAATAAATAATTTTTTTTAAAAAAGAAAAGTGTAAGAGCCGGGGTGAAAGCGCAAGTCTTGGCCCTCAATCACATCCAGTAAGGATGGGGGCGGGGCATGGAGGAAGAGGGCTCCTCAGCCCAGCTCATGGGGTTATAGGTTATGCAAAGTATAATAGTGTAAAAGAAAGATTTGTCTTTCCAATTAACGAGTAAAGGGTACTTTCTACAAACTGCTTGGTAGTGTATACCACTTGAATAACTTTTCTATTGCTTACATTTCCAAAGAGGCTGTTCTAGATTAGCCAAGATAATGGCTCTGTTAGCATCCTGGCTGAGCAGCGCATGGCGCATAGCAGCCCCACCTTTGGAATCCACTGCTTGTCCCAAACAAGAGGGAGAGGGAGATTTGGGGGTACACAATGCTATGTGTAAGTCCTGGCTAGCTTGACTTTCCATGTGACCCTGAGAAAGTGCCTATTTCTTGAAATAAAGATAAACTATAAAATACCGATCACCCATTACGCATCAGTGGGAGGAAGGAAGCATTGCAGCGGCGCTCACCCAAGGCTGACTGATGAAGAGGCCATTGCTAATTCTGCATTAGCAGCTCTGACACTAAAGCTTAGACAGATGTGACTCAGTGCCACAGAATCCGAGATTGACAGAGCCTGGACAGGTGGGTATCACGCCTATACCTCTGAAAAGTCCAGAAGGTGAAATCTGACACCTTCACCCTATCATTTAAGACGGGATTACAAGTGAACGTGAATCAGAAGAATGCTCTCCACCTGAGTTTATGTTAGGAGATCAATCAGTGTTCCCATCATTCATCAACCCTTCACACTGCTGAAGTCACCGCTGACGTTTTAAACTGTGACCTGTTCGGCCTTCCTTCTCCTCCTCTGAATCACTTCTTCTTTACATTCCCCCCAAGCCTAATTCTTTATGTCAATACGAAAAAAGAAATATTTGAAATGAGATGGCGAAAGGAACATCCCATTGACTCAGAGACTCTGGGAGGCAGCCTTCTCCTTTCCCACCCCTTCCCCACCCCTCCCCTGCCCTGCTTCAGGCTCCCTCCCAGGCAGCAGGCTCCAGTGAAAACAGAGAAGACCGAAACTGGAAGCCTGAACAGATTTGAATTGATACAACTTTCTGGCAAACAAAAGGATTTAAAAAAGAGTTTGGCAAAGGTTAAGCACACACAGAAAACTTTATTTCCTGGTGTCTTCTGATCAGCCTTGAAGATAATCGGTAGACCTGGGAGGATTGCTGGAGAAACAATCACATTCCTGCAAACACACAGGAAGCACAGAGCCCCGAATCCTGGCGTTACACCCCACCTCCCACCTCCCATGGCTCTCCTGGAGTTACCACCCGTCCCCCTCCCCACACTCCCTCCTTCCATGGCTCTACTGGTGTTTCCTACCGCGCCTCCCTCCTCCCATGACTCTCCTGGAGTTACCATCCCCCTCCCTCCTCCCATGACTCTCCTGGAGTTACCATCCCCCCTCCCCCCTCCCATGGCTCTCCAGCTTTGGCTGGTGCAAATTACTCCTCAGGCTCCAGTAACACCAGGCTGACCCCAGGGTTAGGCGACCTTCAAGCTTGCTTTACTATAGCCGCACTTTCCTGGGAGAGAACTGTGTCATCCCTATTTCAGGCAGAAGCCTCTGGCAAGCACAGTGCTCGGAGCTTTCCAACCGGCAGTTCCTGTATTAGGTTCATTTTGCTAAGGAAATGACATCCATGCAGATTTAGTAAATGCTGGTAGCACACGTGATTTCTGAGCCGGAATTGACCTGGACTTGCCTGACTTCCGAGGCAAAACTATAACAGGAAGAAACATGTTTCCTTATTCCCCTGGTTTTACACCTACATTTCCACAACATGGGACAGCACAGGGAAGCAGAAATCACCAGAACTTCCTCAAGGTTATGTGTATTCCCAGTGCCCACTAAATTCCATTTGACCATCTAATTGCCCAAGTGACTAAGCAGTGGTTACCATAATATTCTATCAATACTGGTTTCTTTTTATTTTCCCTTAGATTGGAAATGTGCTCTCTCTCTCTCTCTCTCTCTCTCTCTCTCTCTCTCTCTCTGTGTGTGTGTGTGTGTGTGTGTGTGTGTGCATCTGCTGTGGGGTGTACTTATGCACATGCATATGGAAGCCACTGTCAGGTTTGGATGTAACTCTTGGCAGTGCACACTGGTTTTGAGACAGGGTCTTTCACTGGGTCCTGGGGCTCACTGTTTTAGGCTAGGCTGGCTTGCTAGTGAGCCCCTGGCCTCCTCCTGACTCCACCTCTCAGTGCTGAGATTACAAGGGCATGCCACAATACCTGGTTTTATATGTGGAGTCCCTGGAAAGCTAACACTTTCCCAACCGAACTATGGCTTCCTTTAGCAACATGTTAAGTGACCTCTGACCTCTTCCACATCTCATCGCACACTACTTGTTGGCATCAGGACATTCCAAACCTATGACATCACATAGGTGACAGCGAGACCTGTGACCTGCAGACTGGTTGCCAAGACAACAGGCACCCAGCATTCACTTGGCTCACCTCCCACTTTTACCTGTCATTTTCCATATAAATAAGAGAACGCCCCTTCCTCACTCTCTCTCCCCCTCTTCTCTTTCTGCTACTACCTTGTCTCTCCCTTACAATAAAACCTTTTCCACGTGGAACTGCTTTGGCCTAGTGTGCTCTTGAGANGCTGACTCTCAAGGGGAACCCGAACATCCTGCTCCTGGCCTGCTCCCTCCTCCAAAATGTTCTGTACCCAGCCGCTCCCATCTTTTGCCAGGAGAGTAGCAGGTTTTAGCTCTACAAGAAGAAAAAGAACCCAGCAGGTTGATCACAGCCACAGACAGATGCTGGCGTGTCATCTGGATCAGATTAAGACATGTTTAAGGTGTTAGTGGGACACGCCTTTGGTTGTGGCTATTTCCAGAGAGGATAACTGAGAGATTTCAACCCATCCTGAATAAGGACAGCCCATTCCAGGGTCAGGAGCCCTAAACCAAATAAAACAGAAAAGGAGAAAATGTGAACCAACACTGCTGTCTCTTGTTTCTTGATCAGCAGCATCCTGCCACCAAGTCTGCCTGCCATGAGGGGCTCCGTCCCTCACATCCCTCACTGTGAGGTAAAACCAACCTCTGCTCCCTGGAGTTGCTCTGTTAGCACATATTTTGCCGTGGCATTGAGAAGAAAACCATTGCAATGAACTACCAGGAAAGATGATAGAGGGGGAGGAAACTTCACCCCTGCTTAGCATGGAGTCTAGGGGGGAATCTGCAATCATTTCAGGGAGTTTGGGGGGCGGTGGAGGGGACGGTGTGAGGTTAGCCCTGTCTCAAAAAACCAAACCAAACCAAACCAAAACAAAACAAAACAAAACAAAACAAAAACAAAACTAAGGAAACTTGAAAGAGTCAACGATTTGCAAGTTAGAGTCATACACAGAGTCAGAGACACAGAAAGATCACATATGGGCTTATCATGTCCCTGGGTCATGTCTCTGACCTACACACAGTATTCACTTCTAAGGAATCATGGGAATGGGAATGTGGGTCAGATTAATTTTGCATTGTAAAACTTCATAAAGAATTCAAATAAAGGCAACTGGTGAGGTGGCCCAGTGGACAAAGGAGCTTGCAGACAAGCCTGGTGATCTGAGCTTCATCCCTGGAACTCCCATGGGCAGGAAGAAAGCCAAGTCCTGCAAGCTGTCCCTGTGACTTCCACAGGCATACTGTGGCATCGACCAGCACATGAGCACACATGCACTCGAGTGCTCTGGGGAGCGCGAGCGCGCACACACACACTATACACATACATGTCACAACACAGACACCACACACACATACACATACATACACAATAAACAAGTAGATAAATGTAAATATTTTTTAAAAACTTAAAAAAAAAGTCTGGGGCTGGTGAGATGGCTCAGCAGGTAAGAGCACCCAACTGCTCTTCCGAAGGTGATAAGTTCAAATCCCAGCATCCACATGGTGGCTCACAACCATCCGTAACGAGATCTGGCGCCCTCTTCTGGAGTGTCTGAAGATAGCTACAGTGTACTTACATATAATAAAATAAATCTTAAAAAAAAAAAGTCATGTGTCCCAGTTTCTAGCCTACCACATTTTTCTGTCAGATCTCCTAAAATGTTAGAAGTAAAGGCTATTTTTATTTTATATTACTATTATATTGAGACATGTTTTCTCTGTATAGTTCTGGCTGTCCTAGAGCTAGCTCTGTGGACCAGGCTGGCCTTGAACTAACAGAGATATGCCTGCCTTTGCCTCCAGGGTGCTGGGATTAAAGGCACGTACCACCACTGCCCATCTAGGTTTGGGTTGTTTGTTTGTTTCTCTGTTTTTGGAAGTGAAAGTTAAATGAGCCCGCTAGCTGTGGGCTCCTGGGTGGTTACTGCAAACTGTTTAAACTGTGGCCACTGAGGCGGCAGAAGTGAGTGTTCTTGCACAGTTTCCTGCTGTGTTGACATGGTTTGTGAGCAGAGTTCTCTGAGCCTCGGTTGCCTCATCCACAAAACCCAGATCAGAATGCTGTGAGTCCCCTACTGCATGCCAAGTACCGAGAGTAAGATTCAGTCAGAAACAGAGAAGAGGTGCAGAAACTTGCTGGGCTCCCAGTGCCGGTCCCCTGAGGCCTGTGAGGCCTGCTAACCCTCAGGAAAGCCTTTCCTTAGGCTCTATGGGACCGAGCCTTTTAAAAGGAACTCGTTCCAAATTTCATTTCCAAAGAGCCTCCTCTCCAAAGCAGTTCCCACAAACACATTAGCACCACCTGAGGATCGGGAATGAGCTTTGAGCCTCAGTCAGGAGACACATGCCTTCCCTCAGGGCAAAGAAAAGAGGCGCCTGGTGAGGCTGCATTCCGAGCTCTGGCTGCTCTTCAGTCCAGCTCTGGCTTGGCAGCCCAGGTAGAGAGGCAGATGGGGCCAGGGGTGTGGTGTGTGTGGGGAGGAGAGGACAAGCTTCAGCCTTCCACTAGGCTGTTTCAAAGACAGCACTCTGGGTGGTGTCAAGAGCCTCTGTGTGTTTGTGTGTGTGTGTGTGTGTGTGTGTGTGTGTGTGTGTGTGTGTGCGCGCGCGCGCGCGTTCTTCCAGGGGGAATGCATGAGATAGAGCCTCTTTTCATAAGAACATCAAGTTGTTTTGTGTTCTTTTCACTTTTTGTTTTATTTTCTTGAGCAAAAGGTCTCCATATGTAGCACAGACTGGCCTTGAACTCATGATCCTGCTGCTCTAGCTTCCAGAATGCTGGAATTACAAGTGTTTCACCATCCCTGGCTGTTCATTTCTGGTGTGTGTGTGTGTATGTGTGTGTGTGTGTGTGTGTGTGTGTGTGTGTGTGTGGTGTATGTGTATGATGTGTATGCATATGGTGTGTGTATGATATCTATATGTATGGTGTTTGTGTGTATGTATGATGTCTCTGTGTATAATGTCTTTGTGTATGGTGTGTCTGTATGATGTCTATATGTATGGTGTGTGTCTATGATGTCTATGTATGATGTGTTTGTGTATGGTGTATGTTTATGACGTCTTTGTGTATAGTGTGTCTGTATGATGTCTGTGTGTGTGTGTGTGTGTGTGTGTGTATGTATGTGTGTGTGCTAAGGCCTGACAGCAATATCAGGTGTCTTCTTGTATTGCTTGTCACCTTATTGTTAATTTTAATTTCACTACCCACATGCATGTCTATACATCAGGTGTATGCCTAGTCCCAGCAGAGGCCAGAAGAGAACATCAGATCTCCTGGAACTGGAATTATAGATGGTTGTGAGTTACCATGTCAGTGCAGGGAATTGAACCTAGGTCTTCTAAAAGGACAACAAGTGTTCTTAACTGCCGAGCCATCTCTCCAGCCCTGTCTCCAGTTTCTCAATAATCGGGAATTTGGCTATTCAGCTAGTCTGACTGGTCTGTGCAGGCACACAGTGCTGCATTCGTGTGTTTCACAGAGGTGCAGGGCCACAGCCTCCGGTGCTCAGGCTTGCACAGCGAGCACATTTCCGGCTGGGCTGCTTCCCAGCCATTGTTTGACTTTTCATTTCTCATTAGTGTGCACTGCAGTTTTGCACAGGATGTCCTCACAGTGCTTATGAATGCTGGAGTGTGTTTGCTTTCCTTGTTCTGTTGTTGTCTCATTTTGATTTTGAATAGTAGATATCAATAAGTATAGCCTGAATACACTAAAGCTCTCTAATGCCTGCAATAATTTGTAAGAGCTTTAAGGAGCATTGGAGCCAAGTGACTCTTGTGCAGAGACCCTGGCTCCATGGCCCTGTCAAAGAGCAGCACACCTGGTACAGGCCAGCACAATGCCTCTGGCAGCCACTTCTCAAGAAGGGGTCCAGGTTCCTTTTGCTTCTAGAACATTCGATATAAAGAAAAAAAAAAAAAACACCTGAGTGCAGGCTACCTGAACAAAACATGGTGAAACTGTGGCTGTCGGAGTGGCGAGTGTCCCCGACTCAGGTGGCAGCAGCCAGGTAGAACAGTGACACAGGTGTGTCTATGTATATGGTGTGTCTGTCTATGTACAATGTGTGTGCCTGTGTATGGTGTGTGTGTGTGTGTGTGTGTGTGTGTGTGTGTGTGTATGTGTGTGTATGGTGTATGTGTGTGTATGCGTGTGTCAATATGTATGATGTGTGTGTGTATGATGTGTGTATCTATGTGTATGGTATGTATATGATGTGTGTGTCTATGTGTATGATGTGTATATGTATGATGTGTGTGTGTATGGTGTATGTGTATGGTGTGTGTGTTTATGTGTATGGTGTATGGTGTGTATGGATGATGTCTATGTATATAGTATGTGTGGATGATGCCTTCATGTATGGTATGTGTGTGTGTGTGTGTGTGTGTGTGTGTGTGTGTGTATGAAACAGAGACTGGCTGGACATGCAGCCAGAGACGTGCAGAAACAAAGGCTGGCTGGGGAGGCCATAGCTTAGGAAACTGACCCTTGGCATTCACATACAGTTCTTCTTTCTAGTGTGTCAACTCCAGGTTAGAGCGGATTCTATGAGCCTGTCCAACCCTTCCCCATCCCCTGCTGCTCCCCCTTCTCAAGCCTTTCCCCTCCTCCAGTTTTCTCAACTTAATGATCCAACAGGAATAAAATTTGAATCATTCGTGCAATTTAAAGTTTTTCTAGTAGCTACATTTTCACAAATAGACGAAGTTAATCATTTTATAAATTAACTTAGTATTATACATCCAAAATATATAGTTAACAAAATATCAATAATGATTTTTTTCATAACAAAAATATTTAATTTTTTTCTAGAATATCAAGTTTGGATGTGATATTTTTTTCTAAAATCTTGGTCTGAACACAGATGTTGTGAATCTTTTACTGGAAAAAGTAGATTCTCATTCCCAGGTTCCAAACAGGCTCAAAACTGTTCCAGTGACTGAATCAAACATTTAAATATTCATTTTTAATCATAAATTTATTTAAGTATAACTTGGGAGTTGATCTCTTGGCTGCAGTGGTCACAGTTCCCTGGGTGAGCAGTCACATGTGGCCAGTGGCTGACAGTCTGGACGATGGGTGGGTGGGTCATGCACGCCCACGACTTGTACTTCGCTGGGTCCTCAAGCTCCGCCCACTGCTTATAGTTCACTTGGGTGCTGTTTATTGTGGAGGTTTGTGGTGCTAGAGAGCAAACCTGGAGCCCAAACTAGGCGAAAGCTCTGTCACAGAATCACACCCTCCTCCCTACCGCTAGCTGTATCCCTTATTAAAATAAATATAAAAAGAAAACATCAAACGTTCATTATTTGAAATTCAAATACTAGAGAAATGTAAACAACAGAACACAAGATGTCACACGCTCCCTCCTTACAGGCAACGGCTGTCAACAACTTGGTCCTGATTTTCCACACTTCTTTTCCCTATTATATCCTTGCATTCTCTGTTATTAATATTAATTTTTATAAAATGCGACGATTCTTTTTAGTCTTTGTTTCAGTTAAACACACATGCATCGGATAACGCCAGGAGGGCTAAACAGACTAATAAGATTTTGTTCTGTGAGACCCACACTCAACTGAAGCAATAAAATAAACCAAAGCAGAGAACAAATGTTCGGAACTTCAAAGTTATGAACACTTTGAAGAAAATGAATAAAGACTAATGACCTCGGGGTGCGTTCAGAGAGTAAGTTCAGTTGAAAGTCCTCATGAGGTCATGATTAGGAATCACATTCCCCAAGACCCCAGCTCTTAATACTACCACAGTGGTGATCATCAGCACAGGAATTCTGAGCACCAGGTGAAAAGGTCTGTCCTTGCCAACCCAGAAGCAGACTTTCCATCTTCCTGGGATTTCTTCCCAAGACTGCTGTGTCCCCACAAGGCCTTCTGGGGGCAATGCCTGCTGTCACCCATTTCTATTACGTCTTAGTAAGGTCCTAAAACTATATATTTTGGATGTATAATACTAAGTTAATTTATAAAGTACAGCACACTTAATTACTTCCCCCACTGAAGAACACGTGGGTAATCTCTCCATTCTGAGCAAGCCACAAACCATGCTGTGTAGACTATTTGATGCTGAGGTCCTGTGTTCAAGAGTGTGTGTTCTTACCCCCATGTTGACATCTCTGAATGGACAGAGATGTACTTCAGATGTAGATCATGAGACCCTTGAGTGTTCAATAGGCCCTGATGCAACAAATATAAAAAAGAAATAGGGATTAAAAGTCTATAACCAGCTGGGCTGTGGTGGCGCAAGCCTTTAATCCCAGCACTTGGGAGGCAGAGGCAGGTGGATTTCTGAGTTCGAGGCCAGTCTGGTCTACAGAGTGAGTTCCAGGACAGCCAGGGCTACACAGAGAAACCCTGTCTCAAAAAAACAAAACAAAACAAAACAAAACAAACAAACAAGTCTATAACCTTTGGAATCAGACAGGTGAAAATGTTATGTTGAGTTCCAATTTGTTTATTTAATTACTCACACATTTGGTCATTATCTCTGTGCTTTTAAATCATTTGTATTTCTTCTCCAGCCTCTTCAGCTTCCTATGCTATGTCCCCTTTATTCCTACTGAGTTGTGAGTCCTTTCCTAATAAAATTGTAAAAACACACACACACACACACACACACACACACACACACACACATATCCCAGTACTAAGATGGCAGAGACAGGTAGCCTGGTTTACATGGTGAGTTATAGGATAGTCAGAGTTACATGTTAAGACTGTCTCAACACAC
The DNA here is from genome assembly GCA_902729485.2 of Mus minutoides. Taxonomy (NCBI): domain Eukaryota; kingdom Metazoa; phylum Chordata; class Mammalia; order Rodentia; family Muridae; genus Mus; species Mus minutoides. The sequence goes on along the minus strand of LR749823.1, from coordinate 858,147 downwards.
ACACACACACACACACACACACACACACACACTCACACAAACAGGGAGGCCATACCACACTTTGAACAGTGTCAGTTCTGGAGTACTGGGGCCTAGAACCTTAGGGACAGCATCTACTCCAGCCACCTAGTCCGCTGTGCATCTGGAACAGCCTTTTCCACAGTGTGAGCATACATTGTCCTCCCATAACCGCAGAGGGCACATTACAGAATAAATCTCTTCGTAAGACCCCAGTGTCCTCCCAGGCCCCATCGCCCAGCCAATGTGCACTGATATTATTTTCAAACCTCTTTTGAAAATTCTGGATTGAAATGTGCCCTTCTTCCAGTTTTTGTTTTCTACATGTTGAGAAGGTGGCAGACAGAAAGAAATGGTTTTACCACCTAAAATTAAACCACCCCTTTCTCCAGGGCTCCAATTACATAACATCAGCTGTCACAATTTAAACATCTTTGGGTGTCTTCTGAATCCGAATGTTATACCCTGAATACGCTTTCCTACGCTTATGCTGCATTGACACCTTACGTCTTATCTGAGCGTATCCCTCATTCCTTCCTACTGCCTCCACAGCTTTAGTCTCAAATCCTAAAACCAAATACCTAAAATGGGTTTCTTCCCCAATCCCTGACCTCCCAGTTCTCTTCTGTTGTCTTGTGTTTGCTTGAAGCATACTCTACCTGACCCCTGAATATGCTCCATCTCCATCATTTCCAGTGTCCTTCACTGATGAGCTTACGATGACACATCATTATCAAATCGTACCAATGTTCCTAGTAGTTTACCTTCGGGGTTACACCCTGTTCTATTTGCCAGATATATAATGGTACCTCTGTAGCATTGCAACACTATCCAGAATAGCTTCACTCTACTAATAAGTCTCTTATTCTCTTCCTATTTCTTCTTCCCTGCCCCTTACATAACCCCTGACAACCATCCTTTTTTTTCTTTTTCTTTTTCTTTTCTTTTTTTTTTGTTCTGTTTTGTTTTACTATTCCCATTTATAGTCTTTCCTGGAGTGTCACATTGTTGCAGTGCGTGTAACCTTCTCAAATTGGTCTCTTAGACTTGGTAATGAGACTGTCGGTTGGCGGGTGACAACCTGTTTCCCTTTGGCGTTTTATTCATCACCCGCCGTCTAATATATCACAGTGTATTTATCAGTTCACCTGCCGAAAGACACTCTGGTATTTCCAACTCAGCAACTATGAATGAAGCTGCTCTAAACGTCTAGGATTGGGTTTTTGATTCTTTCAGGTAAACAAGTAAGATAATGTTTACTCTTTAAGAAAGTGCTAAAGTGTCTTTTTTTTTTTTTTTTTTTTTTGGTTTTTGGTTTTTCGAGACAGGGTTTCTCTGTATAGCCCTGGCTGTCCTGGAACTCACTTTGTAGACCAGGCTGGCCTCGAACTCAGAAATCTGCCTGCCTCTGCCTCCCAAGTGCTGGGATCAAAGGCGTGCACCACCAAGCCCGGCTTTGGTCTACATTTCTATTGGCCCTGAATATGAATTCCTGCTCCTTCATACCTTTGCCAGCATGTGATAGTGTCTGTGGTTTACATTTTGACATGGTCTCACTATATATCACTATATAACCCTGGCTGTCCTGGAACTCGTTATGTCAAGCAGGCTGGCCTGGAATTCACAGAAATCCATCTGCCTCTGCCTCCCAAGTGCTGCAATTAAAGGCATGTGCCACCACACCCAACTTTCTTTCTTTCTTTTTATCTATTTATTTTTCTTTTCCTCCTCTTCCTTCTTTCCTTCCTTCCTTTTTCCTTTCTTCTTCTTCTTTCTTCTTCTTTTTTTTCTGCTTCTTCTTTTTCTTCTTTTTCTTCTTCTTCTTCCTCTTCCTCTTCCTCTTCCTCTTCCTCTTCCTCTTCCTCTTCCTCCTCCTCCTCTTCTCATGCTGAGTTTCACATTGCAGCCCTGGTTAAACTCGTACTTGCTGTGTAGACCAGGATAACCCTGTGAACTCAAACTCGCTATAATCCTGCCTCTGGCTCCCAAGTTCTGCTATTTACAGGCATGCAATCTCATGCCCAGACTCTGCACATCTTTTCATTTGCCAGTCACCTACCAAGCGCTCGCCAAGACCTTCCCTCCAGTTTCAGTCCCGTCACTGTTTCCTCACTGTTTAAGGTTAAGGGGTTTGGGTGTGCCTGGGAATCAGACCTTCATCACAAACTCGCAAGGTGTTTTGTCTTCTTATTCATTTGACAGGGTCTCTTTTCAGAGCAGAAATATTTTACTTTTATAACGTCCAGTTTCTCAGTTCTTCCTCCTTGATATCCTTTTAAAACTTGAGCCTGAGGTTACCAACTGCTACTTCAACAACCTGGTTTGGTACAAAGGCAGAGGCAGTGAGCACTTGGTCATCACCTAGATGGCACTGACCATACTTTCCGGGGTCTCAGGGGTCTTTGGGGTCATCTCAAAAGATGGCTGGGCTGTAACATTTCCCAGCCTTCTGCCCCCACAACCCACACCCACCGGTGCCCCAACCCCCAACCTCAAGATCCCACAGCCTCCCACAACAGCTCTCCTGGCTGTGGTCTAACTGTTCAAACACATGAGCCTGGCAGGGCAGAGTGGAGGTAGGGAGTGGAATGGAGCATTCTATGTCCAAGTGGTCTCTGGTATAACTTCGTGGAGTCTCCCCTTCTGTCAGTGATTTATGTACTGTATTACATAAAACCCAGATGCCCTGCTAGAACTTGCGCTCGGCCACCATTTCTCACTGCAAGGATGACAGGAGAAACTTAGGCTCTGCCCTACATAAAACCTTATAGACCAGATGCCCACCGACTTGTGCTCAGCCTTTCTCAGTGCAAGGATGTTCCAAGGAATTGACCCTTTGTGAAAAGCTGGTGCCCAAACTTTTTCTGTCCCCTGTCACAGTCTGTGCATGGAACATTTTATCCATAAACAGCCTTAAACATAAACAAACTATCTAAATCAGCAAGGTACTTAACCCCCAAGTCAGCATCCTATCATGGGCCAGCCTTGTGGGTCATCCATTCACATAAACAAACAAAAGAATTAACAAGCTTTATCTCGGCAGGAAAGAATGGTCCCCACCCCCTTCCTTTTGTGTCTTACTTGAAAAAGCTGGGGTTTTGTTTTGTTTTGTTTTTAACAAAAATAAAATGAAATCAAACTTGTCAGCTGGTAGATATCTTGGAGCTGTGCTTTGAAGCTAAGGTAACAGGCCTTGAGCTACGTTTTGAAATAAGAGGCCAGGGACAGATTCAAGAGGAGTTCTGCACAGATTCTCCCCGAGTACTGCGTGACGTGGCTTTCACTTCAGATGTTTAAGAGCTAATCAATCTGATTATTAGTGCCATTAGCCCCACTTCCAAATCTGATTAGTCACTCTGGTTCTGTTACTTTGAAAGATTAATTTTAGGGTTCTCTCTCTCTCTCTCAATTAGGACTAAAAGTTATAAAATGTAGTAAATGAGAAGCATCATTAACATCATCATAACAAGAAGTGTGTGCCCTCTACGCGGAAACATGCAACACATTGGCTACAATGTGTGGCTAAAATCCCTTCTTTTCTAACCTTAAAAGGGAAATATGTGAGTACTGAATAAGGAATTAGAGTGGAACATTCTGTTAGAGATTTCTTTTATTTTCTTTCTTTCTTTCTTTCTTTCTTTCTTTCTTTCTTTCTTTCTTCTTTTTTCTTTTTTTTTTTCAAATGCTCTAAATTTATGCAAAACCAAATTTATCTGCACAGGATTACATTTAACTGGTTCAAGTTCACACAGCTGAATAAGATACAGATTCAAACTCCCCTGAGAACCAGCTTTTGGAAACAGCCACTGGCTGCCCACACTTGCCCATTTGGACAGTTGATGCCCTTCGTGAATTAACAATGAGATTTGACAGAACTGGTTTTCCTTGGGAACTATTAGATGTTCTTTTTTTTTTTTTAGTGGGCATTTAGAAAGTGTGATGAGATCGATGTTTTATACTGAATCTTCATAAGTCCCCACAAGAATGTCCTTATCAGAGGAAGCAGCTGGATGGCCAAGGTGAAGGCAGATTGAGGGAGATCCCTAAAATTCTCAGAAGACAATAGTGTCCCTGTTACTCTTCTTTGCTGTGAGAGCCTAGAGTCTGTGTGTCTGGTGTCTGTGTGTCTGGTGAAAAGAGAAAAAGAGGCCATGGCAATAATTGCAGCCCTTAGGAAGCAGAGGCAGGGAGGCCAGGGGCTCGTGGCTAGCCTTGACTACATAGCACACTTGAGGACAGCCTTGACTACATGAGACCCAGCCAAAAGGCAGAAAGGAAAAGAGAAGAGAAAAAACATAAATAACAAACACGGCTTCCGTAAATCCAGCACAAGCCTGGAGGAAGCACCTAGTCAAGTGTCCAGAAGCTAATGTTAACATTTATATTCAGAACTAGTTCTAGGAATAAATCCTTAAAGGCAAACCTAGGACTTTATTTAATAGAAAAAAATGAGTCAGAAACTGCTTCAGTTTACATCTTGAAAGATGGAGGAAACAATTACAACCCAGGAACCTAGAAATAATGAGTACTCTCATTTGTACTGCTACATGTGTTTCTAGCCAGCATTTTTTTTATGTAGTTGTGTATATGTTTACATGTAGAAATATTTACAATGCATCTATAATTTTTGTATTGAGACAGGATCTGATTATGTTACCCAGACTGACTTGAATACATATAATCCTCCTGTCTCAGCCTCCTAATTAGCTGAGATTATATACCACCTACCTAATTCATATGTGATTTTAAAAAAATATTTTATTTATTTTATTTATATGATTACACTGTAGCTGTCTTCAGACACATCAGAAGAGTGTAACAGATCCCATTACAGATGGTTATGAGCCACCATGTGGTTAGGGGGACTTGAACTTAGGACCTCTGGAAGAGCAGTCAGTGCTCTTAACCACTGAGCCATCTCTCCAGCCCCATATGTGATTTTCTTTAACAAACAAATTTTTGGTCCTACAACATATAAAGATAGGAGAAGCTAACCTACCTCCTAATACTGATGGATGCCAGCGACCAGCACAAAGCTGCAGTATGAAACTGTCCTTTACCTTTCTGTCCATAACAGACTAATGGGGTGAAGCAAGGGTAAGATCTGGTGTCCAGCTAGGAATGGTTCATGCCTGTAATCCCAGCTCTGGAGAAGCTGAGACCTGAGGAACAAGAGTTTAATGTCAGAGGCCTGGAGAGTTCTCTCAGTGGAAAAGATAGCTTGCTGTTCTTGCAGAGGACCCAGGTTCATTTCCTAACACCCACATGTGGCTCACAACCATCCATGAAGACTCCAGTTCCAGGGCACCCAATGCCTTCTTCTGACCACCTTGGCTCCAGGCATGCCCCATGTATGTGTAAAGTAAATGAATCATTTTAAAAATTCATTTGCCAGGCACTGGCATAGCCTCATACGAGACAGCTATATTAATGCTAGCCTAGGCTACAGAGTGAGTTCAAGACCAAACTTCTAAAAGTTAAGAGTGGTATACAGGCATGTACTACCATCCCAGGCTGATAAGGCCATTTGTTAAAAAGAAAAAAAAACAAGGACAGAGAATGTAGCTCGGTGATTGAGCATTTGTCTGGCATACACAATGCTCTGGAGCGAATCCCCAGAACTGATAAGAAAAGAAGGAAGAAGTAGGGAGGAGGATGGGGCTAGAGAAAAGGTGTCCAAGGTGAAGGCTTAATATGCTTGAGAAGATGACTGCTCAGGTTAGAGTCATAGGCTTTCTATCCACTAGGACTGGCAACATCTGTCCCTAGGGAATGGAATTGCTGATCCATGAAGGATCACTGTGGCTACACTAGCACTGGCAACATCTGTCCCTAGGGAATGGAGTAGCTGATCCATGAAGGATCACGGTGGAGACACTTTGTAGGATCTTCTTAGCTTCTCTGTGACTCTTAGGACCCTGAGACAAAGACAAGAGAGTCAGCCCGGGTCACACTCACTGAATCTCAAGTCCTCTGCTCTGTTAATGTCATACTTCCTAAGCTAAAAAAAAAAGTTCCAGGTGCAAACAAAGAAGTGTAGCGGCAAAGGGGTGGGCGGGGCAGGAGCAGGTTATGTATCGATTTCCTGGGGACTGAATAAATTACCACATATTTCATGGTTTAACCAAAGAAAAACTTACTTTTCTCATAGATCTGGGCACCAGGAGTTTAAAATCAATTGTTAGAGGCACTATAATGCCCTATACAGAGAGACACTAGAAGAGATCCCTCCACGTCTCCATCTCCTCAGCATCTAATGGCTGTCAGCATGTCTGGGCCTACACCATCTGGCTGACATCATCCCCTCCGCCTCCATCTTCACAAGGCCCTTCCATCATCGTCTATCGTTCTTTTATAAAGATGCTGTCATTTCACCGGGGGCCCATCCTAATAATTCAACGTGACCTTGACATCCATAACATAACCACATCTGCAGGCGGCCCGAGGATGGGAGAGGTGGACCCGCAGTTCCACATTCATATTTCAAGGGCACATTTGTGCATCATGTTGTAAAAAATAATCTGCATGGACACACTGTAAATAGCTCAACATGGACATGGTAATAACGGTTTGTTTGTTCTGGGATAGTTCCCTAGACCAGTTGACGCCACGGAAGGACTGCAAAGCTCCGTGGCTTTGGGAGTATGCAAACCTAGCTGCTAGAGGGAGGCAATGATTAGGGGAGAACTCAGGAGAAATAAGAAGAGAGGTACCAGCGCTATTAGAGGCAATGACTATGAACTGACCATCAAGACTAACCTCTCCGACGTCTGCCTGCCTCTGCTTCCCCTCCCTATATTCACCCTGCGGCGGGTCTCTGTCTTCTTGGGTGGCTAGCTGTGGGAACGAAGCTAAGTTTATAGACTCAACCCTGTCTGTCTTCAGCAGTCCTTGAGTAACAAGCAGCTGAAACTCCCTCATTCTGATAAAGCAGCGCTGTTTCTGCAAATAACTCTTCTCCAGCCTCCGTGGGCACCAGGCACACGCATGTGATGCACACATATGTGCATGCAAGCAAAACACTCACACATGTAAATTTAAATAAATGCGTCTGAAAAGAAACTTTTGAAGAAACTTTTGAAGACATCTGATAGTGCAAACTTTATTATCCAAAGTGTGTTCCAATCTGTCAGTGTGTCCCTACTGTGTCCTAATGCCACTCGGGCCACCCCGGGCCACCCACCCATGTGCATCCTTACTTCATCTGGATTGTTTCTTTTGCACTTTCTTTTTTTTTTCTTTTTTTTTCCCCCTTGTTCCGGTCAACCCTGCTCGCTCTGCTCAACCCCCCTCGCTCCCACTGGCTCCTCACTCCCGCCGGCTCCGCTCACTCCGGCCAGCCCCGCTCGTTCCAGTCGGCCCCACTCCTCCAATTGGCTCTGCTTGCTCTGGCAGTCCCCCTTCAGCTCCGCTCGCTCCGTACAGCCTTGCTCGCTCTGGTTGGTCTCTCCGGTCCAAGGATTCATTTCTTATTATTCTTCATAAGTACGCTGTAGCTGACTTCAGACGCACCAGAGGAGGGCGTCAGATCTTGTTACAGGTGGTTGTAAGCCACCATGTGGTTGCTGGGATTTGAACTCATCACCTTCGGAAGAGCAGTCGGGTGCTCTAACCTGCTGAGCCATCTCACCAGCCCCTCTTTTGCACTTTCTAACAGACACTGTACAGGGCTACCCTGCACACCCACAGTGTTCTTTGCTGGATTCTGCTTCCATTCCATTCCCTCCTCTCCAGAGCAAGAACTAATGCATCCCCATGTTTTCATCCACAAGATCTGGTAGTTCCCGTCAGTACTTATTGAATGAGTGAATGAAGGAATGAATGAAGACCTCATTTTATATATGCATGGAATGTTGCCTAATAGCACTCAGAATAAACATTTAGTCTCAAAGGGTTTATTGTAACCTAGAGAAAATGAAACCTATAAACAAACCTAAGAATGTGCTTATCCCGAAGCCTGGAAATGGGATAAAAAAGGGAGCTTCACTTGCTACAGCCAATCGGGACACTTAGAGGAAGGAGGCCTGAATCCTGGTTCTAGGCTTGCCCTTAACTGTGTGACTCCACCTCCCCAGGATCGAGTCTCTAGTGAGTCTCGCATTGAGTAGTAAGAGGAAGAAACTGGGATAGAAATGAATGTCTCTGCTCAGTAACTCCAAGCTTACTAGCTGTCCTGGGGGAAACCTGGAGTATAATTACTCATTGAAATCCCTGCCTTGCTCTGAGGCGAAACATCTGTTCTCAGAGTCTGTAGGCCAGCTGTCCCCAGCAATCCAAGCACTACTGGATGTCCAAGAGAAGCCAGTGAGCTCGGAGAACTTCCTTCTCCATGGTTCTCACTACCTAATAACCTCATTTGGTTTTGCAAAAGCCTTTGAACTTCCTCTAACTCTTCTATTGAAACCCTCTGCAGGGAAGAGAAGGAACAATGAGTTATTCTAAGAAAGACTGAGTGCTCCCCAGAGCTGCCTTCAGGGGCCAGAAAGTCACTGAAATTTTATGTTTGTCATTGGTGGGTTTGTTTTATTTTTTTACTGAGACACTCTGTATTCTAGGTTGGCCTCAAACTTTATTCACTTTACATCCCGATCGCTACCCTCACATGACCCTCCTCACATAGTCCCTCCCCCCCAACCCTCATCCCCTTCTCCTCTGAGAGTGTGAGGGGTCCCCTCCGTATCCCCAACCCTAGCACATCAAGTCTCTGCAGAGTTAGGCACATCCTCACCCCCTGTGACCAGACAAGGAAGCCTAGCTAGGGGACCTATTCTACAGACAGACAACAGCTTTAGGGATAGCCCCATCTCCAGTTGTCGAGGGACCCACCTGGAGACTGAGCTGCCCATGTGCAGGGGGCCTAGGTCCAGCCCATGAATGCTCTGTGGTTGATGGTTAAGTCTCTGAGGGTGGGGTTAGTTATCTCTGTTGGTCTTCCTGTGGATTTGTTATCATTCAGGGCCCTCAAACCTTCCCCCAAGCTCCGTCCAATGTTTGGCTGTGACTCTCCGCATCTGTTCTGGTCAGCTGCTGGGTGGAGCCTCTCAGAGGACAGTTATGCTAGCTCCTGTCTGCAAGCATGACAGAGTATCATTAATAGTGTCAGGGGTTGGTCTCAAGTTGGACCAGTTATTGGTTGGCCATTCCCTCAATCTCTGTTCCATCCCTGTCCCTGCATTTCTTATAGACAGGATTTGGCCTCGAACTCTTAATTCTCCTCCTTCATCTTCTTGAATGCTGGGATAATAGACACAATTCATGTCCAACTAGAAATTTACTTTTAGCTCTGCATGGCATTAAGCATTCACTTGTATACTGTATTCACATGTATGCTCTGTTCACATGTATGTTCTGTTCACAAGTGTGCTGTATTCACATGTATACTGTATTCACATGTATACTGTATTCACATGTATGCTATATTCACGTGTGTTCTGTTCACATGAATGTTCTATTCACATGTATACTGTATTCATATGTATGCTCTGTTCACATGTATGTTCTATTCACATGTATGCTGCACTCCACTCCTTCATGTGTCTACCTATTTTAAAAATGGGAGTTCCTCCAAAAACCTTTGAGGGCAAAGAAACTATTGCTCACTATTTCCTTGAGCTGAATGTTCCGGGTGGTCCTTGTACCACTGAGACGTGAAAGAGTGTGCATGCTGGAGATGGGAGGTAGACTAACTTCACCCCTAATAAAAACAGAGCTCAGAAGAACACTCACAGGCAGGCGAGGCCCACAGAACCTGTAAGCCTAGTTCATTCTGTGTCCCCTTGACACCATCAGTGACCCAGGACACCATTATGCTTTGCTTTGATAAACTGAAGCTGGGGGAACTTTGGGAAAACATTACTGAACATTAGAGTGCCAAAGGGAAATAAACTCAAAGAACAAAGAGACACGGTCTGCTTGGGAGGCAGTGGCCTGATCAGACCATAGTCAGTTTGTTGTGGGCCTTGGTCTGTTCTGGTCTCAATGGTGATCTGTGGTCAGCTTCAGCCATTT